>CAUYRH010069702.1:0-106807 GCA_963574655.1 Perodicticus potto | reverse complement strand
CCAGGCCCGCCAAACAACAATGATGGCTGCAACCAAAAAAAAGGCCGGGCGTTGTGGCAGGCTCCTGTAGTCCCAGCTACTTGGGAGGCAGAGGCAAGAGACTTGCTTGAGCCCAGGAATTGGAGGTTGCTGTGAGCTGTGATGCCACAGCACTCTATCCAGGGTGACAGCTTGAGGCTCTGTCTCAAAAAAAATAGTTTTTAGTTTGTCGATGCTCGGTGGCTCACTTCTGTAATCCTAGCATTCTGGGAGGCTGAGGTAAGAGGATCCCTTGAGCTCAGGAGTTTAAGAACATCCTGAGTAAGAGTGAGGTCTTATCTCTACTGAAAATAGAAAAAAATCAGTCTCAGCTACTTGGGAGGCCGAGCAGGAAGATTGCTTGAACCCAGAAATTTGAGGCTGCAGTGAGCTAGGCTGACGCCATGGCACTCTAGCCTAGGCAACAGAGTGAGACCCTGTGTCAAAAAAAAATATTCTTTTTCAGGCCAGGATTGGTGTGTCAATCTAATCCCCTTTAATGACGCAACCTTCCTGTTATTGCAGCACCCGATGTCTGGGTTAATCAGGTGCAGACATGTGGAAGCAGGCTTGGCCCTTCAGTGTATGGAGTCTGCATGGCATCAGCAGCGTTAGTCTTTCTGGCCTTTCATCTACTCCACTGTCTGTCAGTGTCTTGGTTCCACTGGGACAGTTTTTTTAAAATTTGAGACAGAGTGTCCTCCGTTGCCTAAGAAAAAACCAAGCACTGCTTGTAAATCGAAACATAGCAGATGCCAGACTCAAGCAGAGTGAGTGCAGTGTGTCCTAGCTCACAGCAACCTCAAACTCTTGGCCTCAGGCAATCTTCTTGTCTCAGCTTCTCAAGTATCTGGGACTTTAGACGCCCACTACAATGCCTGGCTAGTTTTTCTATTTTTAGTAGAGAGGATGTCTCGCTCTAGCTCAGGCTGGTCTTGAACTCCTAAGCTCAGGCAATCCCCCTGCCTTTGCCTCTCAGTGCTAGGATTGCAAGCGTGAGCCATGTGCCTGGCCTTTGGGACAGATTTTTGAGGGGAGTTTATATTCCTTATCCTGAGGATTAAGTAATTCATCCTTGTTTGGGGGATTCACATGGACAAAGGAGGGCCCATGTAAGTGAGGCATCTAGACAGCCTTAGCAGGGGTTTGTTGAAAAGTCTCGCCAAGAGATGGTGTCAGGTAAAAGGTGTGTCTTGAAGACTGAGTAGGCAGGTCTCCTGTCCCTGCTGTCTGCTGTGTTTGGTATGAGCGCTTCTGCTTTTTGGATTTAGTGCCTGTGACAGTCCTCTCTTCTGACAATTGTCAGTGTTAGACAAAAGCCTGAGGTGGGAGCAGAGAGGGAAAAGAGGCTCTTTCCAAGACTGTTTCAAGGACAGTCTTGCTGTCCAGTTTCACTGTGCTCCCGGCCCTCTTTGCTATAGCTGGAGACCATGTAGTCAGCTGACTTGATGCCATGTGGTGGGGGAACTATCCCTTCCTGAGGTCTGGCAGCCTGGTGGGAAAATGGCTCTGTCCTTTTCAGTGAGGCATAGTTAGCTTTTTCCCAGACTCATTCAACTGCCCATTCCTGAGGTAAATTGGCTACTGCATAATGGACATTTGTGGAGGGAGGTGGTTTTGCCCAGGACACCTCTTGATGTGTAAACAAGGGCAGCTGGCCACTGTGCTCTCTCCAGCTGTGTGCCTGCTCCTTGTGCTCACTGGGGTCTGTACGTGTGGTGTGCACAATGCAGGTGTAGCCTCACAGAGATGGGGCACCTGAGTGCTTATTTTTCTGCATATTGGATAATTTTAAGGATACTTGCTTATGCATGTTTCTTGGGTAAGCTTTTACATAGGTTCAGTTACTCTAGTGATGAGCATCTTGTGAAGCCTACAGCTTTGTCAGTGATGGTGTTTATAGTGGCGTTTGTAAGCAGATATGCTTGAGTCTAGTGTCTGCTCTGTTTTAGTTTATAATCAGTGCTTGGTTTGTTCTTAGGCAGTAGTCTATTTCAGGAGGCTGAAATAGTGGTAAGGCTCATAGTGGTAAGGCTTATGTAAGCATTAATGAAGTAAATAATGCATTATTCTTAATGTGCTACTTTTTAATGGTGGGATAGGTGCCCACTTCAGTGGCTAAAACTCCTATGAAGAGTCTTATTTCACAAGATCCATCATGGCAAATAGTTAAAAATGAAATTAAGAGCTCTACAAAGTTTAAAAGTTGTATTTGGGCGATGCCTGTGGCTCAAGGAGTAGGGCGCAGGCCCCATATACCAGAGGTGGTGGGTTCAAACTCGGCCCCGGCCAAAAAAAAAAAAAGTTGTATTAGCATGTATTAAGGGGTTATAGGCTTCCTCTGTCTCTGAGGGTCTGGGGAGAGTAGGTGAGTTTGGTAATATTATTTACATGGGTCCTGTGACGTGGTGGAAGGAAGAAGGTAAGGGGATTTGATTAGATGTCCATTCTGAGCACTGAACCCTTTTTTTCGTAGCGCTTCAAGTCTTCTGTGTACAGACGGTACAATGACTTTGTGGTCTTCCATGACGTGCTGCTGCACAGGTTCCCATACCGAATGGTGCCAGCCCTGCCACCCAAGAGGATGCTGGGAGGTAAAGCTGGGTTTGTTGGAGACTTTTGGGTGGATGGGAGTGAGCCTAGACCCTGGGTTCTGAGGTCCCTGCTCAGTGATGGATCTGTCATAGACTAAGATGCCACTCCTGACGCGTGGCCTGAGAGGGGCCGATGGCAAGGCTGGCAGCACACTTCCCAGGGCTCCTAAGTAGATGACCAAAGCACTCTTTGCTTACGTGGTGGCAGTTTATTTTGTCTGCCTTTGCAAAGCAGTGGGAACCTCAGCCTCATGATTCAATAGTAGCATTAAGTGATTTCACAGAAGAGAACAGAAGCAGTTGTAAGGCAGGCAATCTAACCTGCATCTTAAAGGAGATAAAAAACAGGAATGCCACCACACCTTCATTGCCTCCCCTGAATACTGTCCCAGGCCAGGTGGGTGATCACAGACAACCTGCAAGCCCTATCCACAAGTTTCTCCTAGGGCTCAAGAGCATTGGAAGGCAGCATTTGTTATCTCCAGATCTCACTAGTCATCTCTTATACAGCTCTTTTCTCAAACTCTGAATAAAGCTTAAGTGGTAGGCAGTGCCCAAAGCTAACCAGCTGACTTTCTGCGATTCCTCAACTATCCCCAAAGTGACTGAATACTCAAAACAAGGAAGAAGCCCTGAGAGTAACAATGGGCCAGTTTCAACTAGGGAAACTAGAGATCTCTTAAAACGGAGCAGAAAAGTTTTTGCTTCTCACTGGTCACTGCAAGCCTAGAGTCTATAAAGTGATTTTCTAATCATCTGTGAGACTGCTGTAGAGCATGTTGTTCTCCTCACATGGAAGGGTACTGGGAGTGCGTAAATCAAAAAGGGTGCTGGGGGTAGGTGATGCTTACTGAAGGCTAAACATCCAAGTTGATTAAGCATAGTTAGTGTTTAGTAACAGAGACTATGCATGCCCACACTGGGGTGAGGTTGAGCATTTGTTTTTATGATGGGCCTGGCTACCTACTCCAGAAACTCTATAGAGCTGGAAGCCAAGCCTCAACTGTATTATTTTTACAAATAATATTTTAAATGCCATTTCTATTTGTGTTCAGATTTAAATGTCCTTGATGCATCAGTATACCCTTTTGTCCCCCTTGAGGTGAAAATAATTAACCTGAAAGAAAGCAATCAGTTGCATCCATTACAGAGCTGTGTGAGTAGGAAAACTGAGTTGCATTATTGCAGGAACCAAACAAAATCCATTTTTTCATGGAGAGAAGTGACAGGGAAAATAGAGGGCATCATTAACATAGATGATCCTAGTGGGGTATCAGACTCTGTTCCCAGGACTCTTGATTGAAGCAAATAGATCTGTGGTTTCTTGGCAGTTCCTAGGCCCACGTGTGTGTGCAGGGACCTGGGGCTCTGTAACAGCCTCTTTGGTCTGTTGTCCTGGCAGTGAAGGGGGCTGTCTGGTACCTTCAGCTTGCCATGTGGCTCTGACTCCTCTGCTGAGATGCTTTGAGAGCTTGCCCAGAGTGGAAGGTTTTGGGCAAGTGCCAGACTGTTGGTGACTCTGTGTGCTTCTTTAGCGGACAGGGAATTTATCGAGGCCAGAAGGAGAGCCCTGAAGCGCTTCATTAACCTGGTGGCCCGACATCCCCCATTCTCCGAGGATGTCATGCTCAAGCTGTTCCTCTCATTCAGTGGTTCAGTAAGTATACTAAGCAGTGTCTGTGCTCCCACTGTGGCTTGGGTTGGCTCTGAGTACCAAAACTCTTTATTTTTATTCTTAAGTTTTTCTTGTTCTCCTGGCACCTGTTTGGATGCTTGGAAGGACTTTGTCTTATGTGCAGCCGACATACATAAGACTTCTTTTATTTTCAGATAACAGGTTGCATCCTTGGTCTTGACAATGCATGACATTGTGTGTCCTTGTAGAGATTGCAGGTCTTAGTGGTCACTTAGGGGATGTAGGTGGGATGTTTTGGAGGGTTTACATAAGTGCCAGAGACTCTAGATGTGAATAAGTGTTTACCTAGAAAAAACAGGGCAGTGCCTGTGGTTCAAGGAGTAGGGCGCCAGCCCCACATACAGGGGTAGTGGTTCAAGCCTGGCCCTGGCCAAAAATGCAACCTCCCCCCCCACCAAAAAAAAACAAACAATAAGGCCCCTTTGACTAAGGACTGTTGAAAAAACAAACCGTGTATCCTCAGCAGAGCCACAATGTGGATCATATCTTGGCGAAGAATTAATTTCAATTAGAAATCAGAGCAGCCATTTCTTCCTCTGAGTGGCTACTGCACAGTGTTGGGAAGAATCAGGAAGCTAAAGCAAAGCTCTAGTTTCCAGCTAAAGAGGTAGATGCTATCAACTGCTCCCCTAGAGAAAGGAGGGTTTGGTGATCCTTTCCGACATGTGCCTGCGGGCCCTGGCTGTGAGGTGGGAGGCTCCAGTGAGGAGAAGAGTATCCAGGTTCTCTTCTGCTGGAGGGAAGCCCTTTTTCAAATGGGACCTGGGGCCCTGCCAGGTGCCTGCTGCAGGGCTGAGGGCCATCAAGCCTGCACAGGCAGACTCAGCTTGAGTCTTTTCCTTTCCCTCAAAGGCAGGAGGCCCTGGGCCTCATTCCAGAGGCTGCCGGTTATCTCTGGGGGAATGCCCCAGGGGTACCTGCCCAGTTCCAGACATTCAGTACATGCTTGTGGCCTCTGCCTTGAGCAGGGACTATGACCTCTTGAGCCCTAGGGGTGGAGAGGCTCCTTTGGAGCAGAGCTCTTTATTGCCAAGGAGGAATGTGGTGCAACCTAGAGCTGCTCAGGCTCTAGGCAGAGAAGTGGGAGGTGGGGAGGGACAGGGTAGGACGCGGGTGGGAAACACTGCATTCTGGTGGTGGTGAGTGCCCTGTCCCCTTTCCTTTCACAGATAGGGTATTCCCTGTAGCCTCCTGAGGCCTCAGTTTTCTTTTTTAGTAAAATGAGAAAATTGGGCAAGATTGTTTTTAAGGCATGTCTGAAATTCTAGAATTCCTTTACACGTGGATAGCTGGTGTCAGGCTTTTCCTTTTTATCTCCGGGTGGGCGGGGCGGGGGGGGCCTCCATGAGGCCTGTCTTCGCTGAGGAGTTCACAAGAAGGAAGAAGCCTTCACTTTTGTCCTGTTGCTCTGTTTGGAGCTTCCAGGGTGTGATGACTCTGATGTCTGTCTCAAGTGCTGATGCCACTCTAAGTTTGTTGATAGACTTAGCAAATTACTAGAGAGAGACCTCCCTCCACTCCGGAGTCAGAGGTCTGGAATGCTACTGCCATTCATCCAGGCTTTCTTGCCTGTGGAAGATCACCCGAAAGTTTAAGTAATGGAAAAAAAAATCTAAGAGGAGATAACAGAGATTATAGAAAATGTGTATAAAAGCCCCGACATGTGCTCTTGAGGAAGGGCTGTATCCTGCTTTGTGTTGACTTACTTGGTCTCACATCAGCTTTTCTGTTGATGGTGTAGGGTAAAGTTGTCTCTTTTGTTCTTTGCAGGATGTGCAGAACAAGTTAAAGGAGTCAGCTCAGAGTGTTGGAGATGAATTCATGAACTGTAAACTGGCTACTAGGGCCAAGGTATTTATCCAATTTGGGTTATTACTTCCCCTTTTAACTAGAGAAGCAGTAATTTTAATGGTTATTATGTATTTTGCCTCTACAGTATGGCAGGGATTATGCTAAGACCCATTGCATGTTTTTCTCATTTAACCTTCATTTCAGCTGCTCTGAGACATGGGGATGTCAGGCCTATGTTACACTTGAAGAAATAGGCTCAGAGTGGGCTTGTGAGCAGCAGGGCCAGGTTGTGATCTGAACTCTGACCTCAGAGCCCACTGGGCCACTCAAACCCTCTGTTCCTTTCTTTGATTCAGGTGGACATGTGCTGTGTCACTAGCCTTTCGTATTTGATTGTTGCATTTGTTTATTTATTTATTTATTTTTTATTTATTTTTTTTTTGCAGTTTTTTTTTTTTTTTTAAAGACAGAGCCTCAAGCTGTCACCCTGGTTAGAGTATGGTGGCATCACAGCTCACAGCAACCTCCAACTCCTGGGCTCAAGTGAGTCTCCTGCCTCTGCCTCCCAAGTAGCTGGGACAACAGGCGCCCGCCACAACACCCAGTCATTGTTGTTTGGCAGGCCTGGGCTGGATTTGAACCTGCCAGCTCAGGTATATGTGGCTGGCACCTTAGCAGCTTGAGCCACAGTTGCTGAGCCTTTTTTTTGCAGTTTTTGGCCAGGGCTGGGTTTGAACCTGCCACCTCCGGCATATGGGGCCAGTGCCCTACTCTTTTGAGCCGCAGGCACTACCCTGCATTTGTTTATTTTTACAATTTTTTTTTTCTTTTTGAGACAGGGACTGTCTCTTTTTGCTCAGGCTAGAGTGCTCTGGCCTCAGCTTAGTTTATTGCGACCGCAAACTCCTGGGTTCAAGGGGTCTTCCTTCCTTAGCCTCCCCAGTAGCTGAGACTACAGGCACCCATCATGACACCTGACTATTTTTCCATTTTGTGTGGGGATGAGTTCTTGCTTTGTTCAGGCTGATCTCAAATTCCTGGGCTCAAGAGATCCTCCGGCTCCAGCCTGTTGAGTAGTTAAGACTACTAGTACCTGCCACCACGCTTGGCTAATTTTTAAGTTTTCTGTGGAGATAGGGTCTTGTGTTTTCCAGGCTGGTCTTGAAATCCTGACCTCAAGTGATCCTCTCACTTTGGCCTCCTAAAGTGCTTGGGTTTTAGGTGTTAGTCATCATGCCTGGCCTGACTCTTTCTTAAATAACTTTTTCATACAAAAATAAGGAATCTTTGTGGCTCAAAGGAGTAGGGCGTCAGCCCCATATGCCAGAGGTGGAGGGTTTAAACCCAGCTCCGGCCAAAAACTGCAAAAAAAAAGAAAAAAAAGGAATCTTTTATCTTCATTTTATTTCCTGAGCTTTTTGTTTTCTTTTTCTTTTTTTTTTTTTTTTTGAGACAGAGCCTCAAGCTGTCACCCTGGATAGAGTGCTGTGGCATCACAGCTCACAGCAACCTTCAACTCCTGGGCTCAAGCGAGTCTCCTGCCTCCACCTCCCAAGCAGCTGGGACTACAGGCGCCCGTCACAACGCCCGGCTATTTTTTGGTTGCAGCCGTCATTGTTGTTTGGCGGCCCTGGGCTGGATTCGAACCTGCCAGCTTAGGTGTACGTGGCTGGCGCCTTAGCCCATTGAGCCACAGGCGCCGAGCCAGTTGAATGTTTTTTTGATAAGACCTCCAGTTAGATCAAATTTCAGTAGACCCTACAGTTGTAATGTCACAGAATCATTGGTCTTAGTGCTTGCAATATATAAGTGATGATGGTTTCTAGTGCTTCTTTGGATAAGAAGAGAGAACCGCTACTGGCTCTTGAGAAGAAGGGTTTTGCGGGGGCATCTGGCATCACCTGGCCTTGGAGTTGGGTTCATTTACCTAACAATTGGAGTTGTTTGTCTCCTATTGGTCATCTTTCGGCCCATAAACTGCTGTGGTCAGAACGGCATTTCAAGTCTAGTAATGCACGGTTTCTCTCTTCTTATCTGGTCAGGACTTCCTGCCAGCTGACATCCAGACGCAGTTTGCTGTTAGCCGGGAGCTGATCCGAAATATCTACAACAGCTTTTACAAGCTTCGAGACAGGGCCGAGAGGATTGCATCAAGGGCCATTGACAATGCTGCTGACCTTCTCATATTTGGGAAGGAGTTAAGGCAGGTGGCCTTCCAGGTTCTGTGGGGGGTGAGCCAAGTGGGGAAAAACCTTTAAGATGGTGGTAGATGGAGGAGGAAGTGCCGTTCCTGTAATCACCTGACCTGTGGCATGGGTCAGACAAATGGGGGGAGGGTCATAGAAGAAAACAGGAGAGTTTAGGCAGAGAAATGTTGGACTCCTGGACACAGATAAATGCTCATCAGTGCCTTATGTGGCAGTTTTCCCATTGCCAGGAATTGACTTTAAAAAAAGATTGATTTGACTTGGGGAAGAACAGACTGTGGCCTGACAATTCCTTCTTTACCTGAAGGGGTGCTGAGACCTTCTACCTGGGACTTTGTTGTCCTCAGTGGTCTTGGGCATACCTCTGAACACGCATCACCTGGGGTCTTTTAGGGAAGAGGAACTGATGTGGGAGGTCTAGTGGGGCCTGAGGGTGGGGTCTCTCTTTCTCACAGACTCTCCAGTTTCCCAAGGACCACTCTGAGTAGCTAGGGTTTCAGGCAGGAGACATGCAGGTTGTTGTGGGAGGACTTGGTGTTCAGGGCCAGCCTCGAGCATGTGGTGATGAGTTCAGGGCCTTAAATGTTTCCTCCCTTGTGTGTTTCACTTCCCATAGTGCATTAGGGTCTGACACGACTCCGCTGCCCTCCTGGGCCACTCTGAACAGCAGTACATGGGGGGCTCTCAAGCAGGCTCTGAAAGGCCTGTCTGTGGAGTTTGCATTGCTTGCTGACAAGGCTGCACAACAGGTGAGTGGATTCATTCTCCATGGGCATCTGTTCCAAAGAACATTCTATATCTAGACCTGGGGCAGTGCCTCCTCCTTAGGTAGACCTCAGAGTCCTGGCCCTGGAGTGAGTGAGCAGCTGTTCCCCAGGTGGAGATGGCTTGTCCCCATCTGTTCTGGGCTGTTCCCTGTGAGCTGTTTACGATTTTCATAGGGTTGCTAATGACACAAACAGTCCTGGTCTCTTGACTGCTGGCTTTGCTGAGATTAGAAGATAGAATCTGTCTTTGAAAATGTAATCTTGGACTTCCAAGGATACTTTTCTAGGTGGACTAGATAGTTCCCACTTTGTTCTCTGAGACAACTAGTATCTGGGACATAGTGACTTAACTCATAAGGATAATAACTAAGCCCTCAGTACGCAGGAGACTTTCACTTCCTTCCACCCTTGATGGTCAGTTAACCTCAGGAAATGTTTCTACTGCAAGGGCAGGGAGCCATTTTTAGAAATTTTCAAAGGATCTTGTAGTCATTTGGGATTAATTTGAAGATATAGTATTTACCATCAAACATAAAGGTTCATCTGGTTGTTTTTATGTTAAAAGTGTTATGTTATTTTGAAGGTGAAAGCTTGCTGTTTGTTTCTTGGGGAAATGGTCTCTAAGCTGCTAGTAGGTGTATCTTTTTAAATAAGTTAAAGTAATATACTTACTAAAGCTTTGCTTCCCACCTAAGACCTGGAGCTCTTGAGTCACTCAGTGTGTGACAGATCCACCTGTTATGGAGTTGGGGGGTTTTCAGGCTGGAGGTTGGGCGGTTGGTGCTTAAAAGAGGGAATTTGGTCTTTTTGCTTGTGTGGAAAGTCCTGGGTTTTCTTCTCCTTTTGTTCTTGGTACCTGTGTGTTCCCTTAGAGACTGTGTTTAGGGCAGTATTGGTGTCTCCGGACCTGCACTGGTCTGATCCACCTCCAAGCGTGTGTGCCCCATTTTCTAAGGCAGGGAGGACAAGACTGTGGAGCAGGGTTGGGTCAGGATGGAAATGCAAGGGGAGCTCAGGTATCTGTGCTGTGACCAAGCTTAAATTTCTCTGTTTTTTTTGAGACATAGTCTCACCATGTCACCCTCTGTACAGTGCTGTGGCGTCATAGCCCACAGCAACCTCAAACTCATAGGCTTAAGCGATTCTCTTGCCTCAGCCTCCCAAGTAGCTGGGACTACAGGCGCCCAACAATGCCCAGCTAGTGTTTGGTTGCGGTTGTCATTGTTGTTTAGCAGGCCCAGGCTGGGCTCAAACCCGTCAGCCTCGGTGTATGTGGCCGGTGCCCTACCCACTGAGCAAGCGCCACCATTTCTCTGGTTTCTGAGCCTCAGTTTCCTATCAGTTAAATACAAGGGGGTTAGACTAGATCAATAAAAGAACTGTTTGTAAACCAGGTGTGGTGGCATGTGGCTATACTTCCATCTTCAGGTTGGAGAGTCTCTTGAGCCCACAAGTTTAAAAGGGGCCAGTCTGGAGAACATAATAAGACTCCCATCTCTTAAAAAAAAAAAAGAGAGAGAGAGAGAGAGAGGCTGGGTGTTCATAGCTCAATGGTTAGAGCACTGGCCCCATGTGGGTGGTGGGTTTGAACCTGGCCCAGGCCTGGTTCAAAGAAAAAAAGAAGGCTTGGTGTCTGTAGCATGGTGGTTGTGGCACCAGCCAAATACACCAAGGCTGGAACCCGGTCCCGGCCAGCTAAACCATGACAACTGCAACAACAACAACAACAAAAAATAGCCGGGTGTTGCGGCAGGTGCCTGTAGTCCCAGCTACTTGAGAGGCTGAGGCGAGAGAATCGCTTAAGACCAAGAGTTTGAGGTTGCTGTGAGTTATGACACCATAGCACTCTACTGAGGGCAACATAGTGAGACTCTGTTTCAAAAAAACAAACAAACAAAAGAGTGAGTGAGAACTGTTATATGTTTTTAAAGCTGTTGAACCTTTTTTCCATCCTTGATATGTAAAACATTAAAATGAAGGCAGTCTGGTTGCAGGGGCCCAGCCCCTTGTCACTCCTAGCTCCCATTTCAACCAGGAGATTTCAATGTGTGCCAGGAATCCCCAGGGGTTGAGAGAGCACAGGATGAAGATCACTAGTTAGGTGATTTCCAAGGTCTTTTCTGATTCAGATTTGGGTGCTGTGTCTCCATCCTGAAAAGGGAGGGAAGGTTCCTGCTTCTGGTGTGGTAGAAGTTTGAAATCTGAGATTGGCCTGTCTCTGGTAGTCTTTCTGCAGAAGTACCACTTCCTGAATCTTCCTCAGGGGTTTTACCTGAGACTAGATGAAATAACCTTCTAGGACTTTCATTCAGTACAACTGAAATTCCATGCTATCCTTGCTGTACAATTAGAGCAGTGTTTTTCAACCTTTTTTGTTTCACAACACACTTGAATCTATAGTTAAACTTCTGTGGCACACTTAAATTATGTTGATCCAAAAAAGTGTAAAAAAAAGAATATACTTACTGTGCTTTGAATTTCTTTAGAAAATAATTTAATTACTCTTTAAAAAATTTCGTGGTATATCTAAGATTCTCTCACAGCACACTGGTTGAAAATCATTGAATTAAGACTCCCTAAGACTATTTCCTAATTCTGGTTTTACTGATACTAGTTTTATTCTCCCCAGATC
The DNA here is from genome assembly GCA_963574655.1 of Perodicticus potto. Taxonomy (NCBI): domain Eukaryota; kingdom Metazoa; phylum Chordata; class Mammalia; order Primates; family Lorisidae; genus Perodicticus; species Perodicticus potto. The sequence goes on along the minus strand of CAUYRH010069702.1, from coordinate 95,102 downwards.
AGTTAGGACAGCAATCCACAGGAACTGTATTAAAGGGCTGCGGCATTAGGAAGGTTGAGAACCACTGAGTTTAGGAGTTGTGGATGGCTCTGTCCCAGCAAGATGAGCGAGACTCAGAGTAGGGGCTGCGCTCTCTGGTGATGGGATGTTTGCTTGGTTGATGGTTTAGGGTCTTCTGTGGTGTTGAAGCATAATGGGAATTGGTGGCAAATATGGGTAGGCAGGGGAGCCCTGAGTTCTCCCCTCTTACTGGATAAAAGCCCTCAGTCTTCTTTTGCCTTTGGTCGGGGGGAGGGGGGAACAGGGCATGGGGCCAGTTAGTATTTTTTATGAGTTTAAAAACCCTTTATCACACCAATTAATTCACTGGCACCTTAATGGCCAGGACAGTGGTTGGCTGCAGGTGTGTCGAGGGGATGGCTGGGGAGCCTTCCTGCTCAGGTCATGAGGCCTAGGGAGTGGAAGGGGAATCCTAGGGTTCTCTGTGGCATGGCACAGCCAGTGGCACCCCTGGCTTCTGGGACTTTGCTGTGCCCCCAGAACTCTAGTCCTTTCTTCCAGTCTTCTGCCCCCACTGCCCCTTATGCCAGGCTCCACATGCAGCATGAGGGACTCAGGAAGGAGTCTTATCTCTCTGAGGTGTCTGCAAGTCTTGGGGATCAAAGACATGATTCATGCTGGTCCCCCTTCAGGGTCGTGGCCCTGACCCCCAGCGTCAGCATTGGTGGGTCTCGGGGATACCTGCCATTGGCCTGGCTTTGTTGCTGGGAGGGTAAAGCTTCATGTTCTTGCTGCTTGGGACTGGGGGTAGAGAGAATGTGCTGTCCCTTCCATGCCTTCCTTGACCTCTTGCCATCCATAGAGTGAGGATACTTCCCGTAATGGCAGCCTGAGCTGTAGAATGCTGCTGATATGTCCTTATGCCTCTGCCAAGTGCCACTACATGGTGGACACTGGCAGGTCAGGAGCAGTCCCTGGCTGGTATCCAGCCTGCTGGTGCTGATTCGTGTTCCTTGGATGCCAGGGTGACTCTCAGAGCAGGGCTTTTCCCTCTGTCATTATTCAGGTACCCCTTCCACCAAAAGGGTGGCTCTCAGTGCTATTGTGGACTTATTGTGTTCCTCTTGGTTTATCACTGTCACTGTGCTGCTTGGGTGCAAACCCATGTGCAGAAGCCAGAAGGGGCACCTTCCTGCCAGCCCCCTCCCCTGCTGTGGCCTGGTCTTCCATCATCTTTATGCTTCAGCCTGAGCATCAGACACCTTTGCTTACTTCCCTCCCTTGTGTCTTCATCATGATGTGTCCTCCCTGCAGTTTTAGCCTCTTCTCTCCTCTTGAGCCCCCTTCCCAGACCTTTTTCTTTCCCTCCTTATTAAAGCTAATGAGAAGCCCCCTTTTACCAGCAGTATTGTCCTCTTTTGACTTGGCTTACAGCTTGAAAGAGTAGCTCAGATTCTCTGTGGTGGTAGGTGGAGCTGGTGGGGGAGAGGCCTGAGTCACCAGCTCCCTTGGGACATCTGTATGTCTGTGTGTCTGGGTCAGGGGTGAGATGGTGGCTTTGGAAAGCCCAAAGAAAGGAGGACACAGCAGTGTTGGACAACCACAGCGAAGTGGGCAGTAGTCCTCACTGGAACTGAGGCCCTTGTTCCCACCCATATTGCTGGGTTTGAAGGCTTCTTTGCCTAGTGTGTGGGGTGGGCTGTCATGTGGAACTGGCTGATGGTTTGTGGAACTGGCTGATGGTTTCTCGGAGAGCCTGTTTGGCTTTGAGTATAAGAGCTGGGCTGCCTGCAGCTGGTCTGAGCCCCAAGGGGGCTTTGGTCCTGTGTGTTTATGTTGGTTAATTTGCCCCTCGTCTTCTAGGGTAAACAGGAGGAGAATGATGTGGTGGAGAAACTGAACCTCTTCTTGGATTTGCTCCAGTCTTATAAAGTGAGTCCTGGCTGCCATTTAGTTAAGGCTAGGGCTTTTGAGGATTATCTTATGCTCCTCTAAGGTATAACTCTTGGAGGTAGAGAAAGGGCTGGGATGGAGAATGGGCTGAGAAGCCAAGGCTGTGGTAGGAAGGTGAGCCTTCAGTCCCGTGGACGCGGCCTCCCTGGCTAGCTGTCCAGGCTCTGTGGAGGGCTTTGGGGCCAGTGGTTAGTGCCACCCTTCCCCACAGGACCTGTGTGAGCGCCATGAGCGGGGTGTGCTGCACAAGCACCAGCGGGCCCTGCACAAGTACAGTCTGATGAAGAGGCAGATGAGTGCTGCTGTGCAGAACCGCGAACCGGAGTCTGTGGAACAGCTTGAGTCCCGCATTGTGGAGGTAGGTGGGTGAGATGGGGGGCAGCTACAGGTGACAGGCTTGTGGGTGCCTTTGTACACCTGCTCCTGGCCAAAGGCCAGAGCTGTCCTATTGGCACCCAGTGTGATGCACTGCCTTGATTGCAGTCCACTCTTCCCTTGGCACCTTCCAGATTCTCCATTGAAGTTAGATTTTGCTTCACTGGTTACAAGAGAAGGGGAGAGCCCCAGTTCAGGAAGGGTTGTGTGTGGGCCTCATTATTGGCTGGGCTGGGCACAAAGGGAGGCTCTTTTCTTTGCAGCAAGAGAATGCTATTCAGACAATGGAGCTTCGGAACTATTTCTCCCTGTACTGTCTGCACCAGGAGACACAGCTCATCCATGTCTATCTGCCCCTCACCTCCCACATCCTCGGGGCCTTCGTCAACTCTCAGATCCAAGGGCACAAGGAGGTGAGCCCCACCCTGCCCTGGCCTGTGTTATGGCTGATGCCTTTCCTTTAAGCCTGGTGACCCTTGCAGCTAGCTGGTCTTGAGAAACTGCTTAGTGGAGTTGGGATGCGCATGGGGCTCTAAAACATAGTTCTTGTTCCATTCTGCTAGTTTCTTACGTAGCCAGAATCATAATTGTGAAGTTGACTTTGTAACTCTTGAGGGATGAGGTGGAGAGAGTGGTGGAGAGCCACTATAAAGGGATGGTCTCTTGCTTTCCGAGGAATCTAAGAAGTCACACTCTGGGAGGCCGAGGCAGGTGGACTTCTTGAGCTCAGGAGTATGAGACCAGCCTGAGGAAGAGCAGGGTGTTGTGGTAGGCACCTGTAGTCCCAGCTACTTGGGAGCCTGAGTCAAGAGGATCCCTTGAGCCCAGGAGTTTGAGGTAGCTGTGAGCTATGACACCACAGCACTCTACTAAGGGCAACAAAGTGAGACTTTGTCTCAAAAAAAAAAAAGTAAAATTTAGGGTTCCTGAGCCCTGAGCCTGAGTGGGAGGTGGCACGAATGAGGTTTGAGCCATTACTACAGGTTTGATGTTCTCAAAACTCTTGGTCAGCTTTCTCTAGATCAGTGGTTCTCAACCTTCCTAATGCCGTGGCCCTTGGATACAGTTCCTGTGGGTTGTGACCCACAGGTTGAGAACTGCTGCTGTAGATGATGGCTCCTTAAGTCTTTGAGGTGAAATGGCCTGCGTTGTCCTGAAGCAGGCTTCTGCTTTGAGTGGGCTAGGGCCAATAGCTGTGGCCTATAGCTATCTCCAAACAGCCTAGGAGGCTCATGTGTCTGGCCAGGGCTGAAGAAACACTGATAAAATGGCTACTCTGTAGTTCCTTTCCCAGTCTCTGTGTAGTCCCCATGGCCTTCCTCTTGCTGGTGTCTTTGTCCTTCCTTTTCCTGTGGCCCTTGGTGCCTCTGGTTAGTGTTGGGGTCATGATTGCCTCCTGCATGGTGTGTCTCCCTGTGGCCCCTCTGCTTCTGGGTGCAGTGTGGGGAGCTGAGGCCTAGAATTCATGAACCCCTATCTCAGATCCCTGCTCCATGTCTGTGATGACCTCTTATGTCCTCTGGGACTCAATTTCCTCATCTGAAAAAAGCTTTACCAGCTTTCCAAGATTAGCCTGGGTGGTCAGGAGTGGGTAGATTGATGCAGCAATCACATTCATGGTAGCCACCTATTCCTGGGTCTGCGACTGATGCTGGTACCAGCTGGTTTACATTTGTCCCTGTCACTAAGGAACATATATGCTGGTGGGAGAGTTAGAGAGCCAGCCTGTCAGAGGAGGAGTGGTCTCTCGTGCTCTGATAGGGTGTGCATAGAGCTCAGTGGCTGGAATGGGCCTATCAGGGAGCTGGTGATTTTTGTGTGGTGGATCAGGAAAGTGCTTGTAAGTAGCCTGTAACATGAACGCAGACCTGTAGTTCACAAAGACCATTGACAGTGGTGTGGGAGTAGGTTAAGGGGTGGAAGATGGTGCTTGTAAACCCAGTTGGGAGGCAATTGTAACTGGCCAGGCTAATAGCCATCTGGACCTTGGTCTAGAACTAGTTCATGCCAGAACAACCTGTTTGAGATATAGATTCTGGGGCACAGAGCCTTCCCCAGACCTAAGTCAGAATCTCTGGGGCAGGGACTCAGGTGTTTGTTGTCTTCTGCATATTCCTAGGGCCACACTCTGCCTTTCTGTGGTCCCAAGATCCCCTGCATTACAGGTTTTGGTCCCTGATCCCCACCTCCTTCCCAGGCTCCCCACTTCCTCACTCCATGGTTTCTGTTCCTCAACCTGGATATGAAAGTGCTTGGCAAATGGGTGTGGCCATTTTTTATTCCTATCTGTGTTTTATCTACTTGGTGGACACTATCTTGTCTTTCACTTGCTGAGATGTCCAGAAGGCTGGTCCTTGAAAAGCTGTTAGAAAGTGTGCTGGAAATGACCCAATAAGAATGTTTCTCGAAATTCCACCTCAACCAAATTTGAGGCCCTTTGGTTTTGTGTGTGGGGGACAGGGATGGGGCACTGTGACATCTGGCCTCTGGTGTAGCCCTCATTTAGCCTTTTTCTGTGGGGACAGGAGAGGGAAGCTGATCTCTCACTTCTAGGGGTTCTATGGATAGCTAGAGGCTAGGAGCCTATGTGTAGGGTTGCACCCTGCACCTGGGTGTGGGGTTCTCCAGGGACACAGGGTTGGAACAGATGTGGCACAGAGGGGATTTTGGGTCTCTGCCCTGCTGACTTCTCTCCTTCCTCTCCCTCAGATGAGCAAGGTGTGGAATGACCTGAAGCCCAAGCTGAACTGCCTCTTTGTGGGACCACACAGTGTACTGACCCCACCTCGCTCCCCACCAGAGGATGGCATGTGTTCTCACTAGTGCCTGAGGCCCACTGCGAGAGCACCCTGCGGCCTCACTAAAACCTCTTTCCAAATGCTGTGTCCCTGTTTCATTCCCTACTCTATGGTGCCTCTTGGTTGGGGCCAGGCCAGTGGATCATCTTGTGCCCATTGTGCAGCATCCATGGAAACAGTGGACCATACTGGGGATGTCGTACTGCCTTGTCCTCCGACAGCTGCTCCCTCTGCCAAAGTCTGGCCTGGAGTCCGTGGGTGTAGGTGCTGTGATTCTCTGGAGTGGTTTTCTCCTCATGCCCTGCTCAGGGAGAGGCAAGGATGGTATCTCACAGCAGATAATTCCTGGGGGCACTTGGGGGCCTACAGTTTCTAGAACAGTCAGGGATGTGGGGCTGGGACAGCAAGCAAAGGAAAGGGCAGACAGCACTGCCCTGTGGCTGGATGTGGTGGCTGACCATTGACATGGGGGTCACAACAGGTACTTTGGGTGGACGGAGAGGGTGAGGTGGTTGCTCACTGCTGTAGAAGTCGCTGGATGTACATGGTGCTGGTTTTTGAGGGGACGTGCTCCAGTGAGTGCCTTGGCACCCTAGTCTTATACTGACTGCTGGGGCTGAGGACCCCTGTGCCCCTCCATGCACAGACACATGACCGTGTGTGCCTCATGGTCTGAGGCTTCTCCTGTTTGTCTTTATGCTAGAAACTGCTGTGTTCTTACATTGCATGGATTCCCTGCTTTTGGGCAGTCAGTGTTGGGGTCCGTGTGGTACTGAGGTAAGAAGGACATAGAGGACAGGTGAGGGGTGTGGGAAATGGGGTATTTCAGCTGCGGTTTTAGAGGGGCATGTGTGTTTCTGGGGCTGACCTCTTTTTAAATGGATTTCCTTCTTTTGGGTGATTAGAACCGTCTTCCCAACCTCCCTTCACACACTTATCAGCGTAGCCACCCACACATGGAGGGGGCCAGCCATCCTTTGGGCCATTTCTGTTCTTAGGATAAAGAATGAACTGTTCTCTTGAGCTCTGTGGGATGCGAATGCCCACCTCAGGACCAGATATGTTACTCCCCAAATCTGTTTGTAGCAAGCACACATGACCTTCCTCTAGGGACTGGGAGCCAGGCTATGCTTCCCAGTACCCTTGGGCTCCTTTGGAGCCTCTGGTGTCACTGGCTAGGGAGACACACTGGAAGAGGCTTTAATGGGACTGCAGGGTTTCTGAAGTTCCTTCCAGGGACACTTGTTGGTCTTCAAGGTTTTTCCTTTCACTGTAATGTAGGATTCTTCCTTTCTGCCTGTGCACCGTCATGCAGTGTTTGGACAGAGAAGGCGGCTCACTCTATCCACAGACAGTTGAGCAGCCTTTCTGATAAGCTCCACAGGGAACATCAAGGCCTTTTGGTACAGCAGGTAGTTGCTTCAAGCCCTTTAGGAGGACATGGTGCTGTGACTTAGTGACTGTGGGGTTTGGGTCCACCTCTGCTGTGTGGATTCTATCTGTGACTTCCTGCTGCAGGGCCAGTTGTTCTCTCCTGGCCAGACAAGAAGAGGGCAGAGTGCTCTTGGTCTGATAGTGGGGTGGAAGTTTGGAGACTTACTACCTGTATCTGAGTGATAGGGCTATGCCTGCTTTTTGCTCTTTCTGTAAAAACAAATTGTCAGCTGAGCATGCTATGCTACTCACAGGACTGTCACTGCCTGACGTTGATGCTTGAGCCTTAAAGTATGGCCCTGTGAAGGAAGAAGGCTGTAAGGTGACCTCTGCTGTGTCCTGCCCAGCTGTGGGACTGTGGAGCTCATGGAGAGAGCTGTGGGCATTATTTACCAGTGTTTCGGGTAGACAAAGCACACACTCCTAACTCAGGCTGCGAAGTAGTGTCTTAGCACTGAGACTTCCAAATGAACTTTCCTGTAAAGAACTTTACTCCCTGGTGAGTGAAAGTTACTTTCCTGGTGACCTCGCCTTGTTGTGGAAAGTCTTGAGGAACAAGGTCTGAAGGTCCTTGTGTTGTGTTTTGAAGGCTGAGAGTGAGGGTGTAAGTGAGGAGGGTGAAGGGCAGGGGTAAGAGGACAGCAGTGAGGGGAATGAAGGCAGAGGTGGAGAGAAGGGGTGAGGAGGGCAGAGGTGAGTCAGGAAGCATGAGAAGGACTGGAGGAGGGGTGAGGCTGAGGAGGGGCAGGAGTTAGGGGAGGGGTGAGTGTAGATGTGGGGCTGCTTTCCAGGTTTTCATGGAAGTGGGCACCTTTCCTATAGTCCTGTCTCTCTGAGATACCCCCAGCTGCTGCTTAAAGGTCAGCTGGCAGAGCCCTACCTGCAGGACAGGGCAAGTGAACTGGGGACTGAAGAGCCCATTTTCCTTTTCTGTCACTTCAGTGTGGGTGCCACCACCGGAGACACGTCTCTCTGGTTGCGCTGCTGCGTGGCCTAGTGGAGGATACCACCTACTGCAGTTGAGAAAGGCCTGCACACTGGGTGGCTTTGTAGATGGGGTAAAGGTAAACATTTCCTAAGATTCTCTTGTTGCTGGGCTGAAGAGGCAGCATAGGTTGGCAGACGCATGGGACTGAGTCAGGAATGCTCTCTGTATTTGAGGCTTTTTCCTCTTGCTTTGCACGAGTTAGTTTATGTATGAAGCACTTTATGAGGCTGCAGGAATCAATTACTACTACATCCAATAAACTGGAATTGTTGACACTTGGTCTACATGCTGAAGTTTTTAATCGAACTTATGGGAACAATTGTTATTAAATGTGTATGAAAGTTAGGTCAGGTTCTAAGTTGTGTAGCATGTGGTTTGACTCTTGGGGTAGGTGAGAGGCCTAACCTGGGACACATTAGACCTGGTATTAATCCTAAGCCCTTGATTGTGCTTTAGTTTCCCCACTGTAAAAAAGGAAGATTTACAAATGGGGGAGACAGTGAAAGGTTGTGCCTTCTACCCCACAGTGGTGAGCACGCACACATGCAGCCTTTGTTTGCCAGCTCTCGCTGTGGGGATGGTCAGAAATGCCATCCTCCCCTCGTCGTCCTGCTCTCCGGCTTTCCCACTGTCTAACAGCATGAGTTACCTCAGTGTGCTTGGCAGCTTCCCGTGGACAGCACTTGGCTGGCTGTGCTGGTGCCTGGCAAACAATTCAGAGGCAAAGGACCTTTATTTTCCTTGCCATCTACTCACATCCTACCCCTGAAGCATGGCTCTTTGAGTCCAATTTAGTTGACAGCTGCACTGGTGGGTCTGGCCCAGACCTCCTGCTAGATGGTATCCAACTCACATAGTGTATAGTCCAGGATGGTATCCTGACCCTGGAACTTGAAGTACCCATGGAATTTCTTCTTCTTAAGCAGGAGTGGAAACCAGTAGCTGTCATCAGGCCACATGTCACTGAAGGGGATTTGGTCCAGTGGGAACCATCGGGGGCGCATTTCTGTACCAAGGGATAAAAAGGAACAGCATTGGCGTTCAGCCCAAATTTAAACATTTGACATTCTTTTGTATCTCACCCTCACAACCGTGTAGGCTATGTATAGCTGCGCTGTGCTGTGACCTAGACGAAGAAAACAGGGCTATGGGGACCTGGTCTTGTGCTCAGACCCAGTGTAGTGACAAGACCAAGCTTTCCTCCTGACGCACAGACGTGGAGAGCAGGGAGCGGCCCTCAGACTCACCATCGCTCTCCATGGGTGTCCCCTGGACACTGTCTGTGCAGAAGATGTGCACGTCCATCAGCTCAGGGTTGCCCTCAAACTCAAACATGATGTGGCCCACCTTGAGCAGCGTGTCTACAGTCAGACCACTCTCCTCCAGCAGCTCCCTATGGACAGAGACAGAAGAGGCCATCAGCAAGACGCCCACGCTGACGTGTAACCCTGAGAATGGCAAGGCGAGGAGGAGCAGAGCCTTTGTGCAGGTGGGCCCAGGGAGCCACCAAAATGGATACACAGGCTGGGAAGCCTCAGACGATGCATTAGTAGGTTTCACCCTGGCTGAGCTTTGGAATGAACTTAAACGTTTAAGAAACTGATTTTGTTAGTGGGTTCTGGGGAGGGGCTTCCAGTTAGGGGTGCACATGCCTAGTTCAACACTTTTCTGGGTGTTAAACAACCTTAACCTGACAAATGGATGGCAGGGTTGGGACTGATGCCCCTTCCTGTAGCCGAGCATTGCAGCCAACTGCAGCAGCCATCTGCGGAGGTTCGGAGAACCAGGCCTTGCTGAAGGAACTGTCTTTCCAGCCTCCTGCCTTTGCTCTGAGAACACGGGGTCAAATCACAGCTCTGTGGACTCTTTGCTGCAGGAGGAGCTCTTGTTCTAACACAATGCCAGCACCCACACAGGTGGAACATACAGGACATACTTTGGCCTCTCTGGCTGTGTGTGGACCTCCTACTGGGGATTTTCTTTGAGCACAGCCAGCTGTGCCTGAAGGGGCCATAAAGGGCTAATCTCATCCAGGGAGCACACAAGTGCTGCTGCGTCTCAGAACAAGTCCTCTTACTCAGCCAGAATGCTCCCCTTAAATCAGTGGTTCTCAACCTGTGGGTCGTGACTCACAGGAACTGTATTAAAGGGCTGCAGCATTAGGAAGGTTGAGAACCACTGCCTTAAATAGTCTAATGCTATCACTCATTTAAAGTTACTTAAAAAATTACATGTTCCTTTATGACAATCCAGGAAAAAAAACACACATGTACTCATCACTCAGAAAGAACCCTCAGTGCCATTTCAGTGTTTTTCCCTGGTGGGAAGGGGGTTCTTTCTCCTTTATACATCCCTTTAAAAAGTACAAACATACATAATTTATACCTTGTGCTTTTCACCTAAGAGAGGGATACATGACACTCCATACCTCAAGGAATCCAACCCATTTCTCAATTGCTATCCATTATGGAAAAAGAAAACATCCCGACTTCTGGTTATCGTGGAAACCTGACACATCCCGGACAAATTGTTTGTTGTGCTCTCTTGGTTTCTTGTTCAGCTTTTCAGCGTACACTACCCAGAAGACCTCCCGTGCACTTGGTACCCTGGGTACCCATGGCAACTGCAGCCATGACTTTCAGCCTGTTCTTCCCTTAAGAGACGTTTCTTACTACCCCACTGCTCTGTATTAACTTATTTCTATAAAAACATTATGTCTGGCTGTGTATTGTGGTGTGTAAAATTTTAAGCTTTGATCTCCAAGGTACGTTAGGAGCACGACGCATGATTACTTTCTGCCTGTAATTAGGGAAACCACTTTGTTCATTTAAGCAGCACATATTAGGTTAAAAGATCATGGTTAATCATGCTTAAGCGCTAAGGGCTGGAGAGGAAATGCACAGACCTGTCTTAAAAAATATGTGTATTGTCACTTGGGGGAGTGCAAATGGCTCCCCAATTAAATGTAACAGCACTCAGCAGGGCCTCACCCGCCTATCTGACAGCAAGTTGGTGCTTATCTTTAAAACTTCATCTACTGATAGAATGTTTTGACTAATTTTAGTTAATCTTCCTTGAACACAAAATATCAATAATCTCCTGGGTGACAGAGCTAAAGCTCCATTTCACAGGCTGGGATAATTAGGTGGGTGAAGATGACACTGCTACAGTTTTGCCAAAGTGTCTGACTGTCTCCATGACATTCAGTTCCCCGACAGCAGACAGAGAACAGGATGCGTAAACAAAAGCACAGATCAATGTGGGCCTCTGTTGTGTGAAGTGGCAGGCAGCAATCCCGCTCCAGTTGGCCCTGCTCTTGGATCACCTTCTGGAAGCTCTTTGTGGGTCAAGAAAGCTGGCAGCAGCTCACGACACACACCTGATGCTCATAGTTGATGCCATGGGGCTCACAAACCTGGTCCAAGTGCTTGCCTCCAGTGGAGGGGTGAGCCCCGACTCATGCCTGTCCTGGAGGTGAGTGGGGAAGGTCTGATCTGCAGCCCCGTTAACAGGGTAGCATGTTGGGGACAAAGCCTGTGCCAGATTCCTGGGTCCTCTTCAGGGCAGCTGGGGTCTGGAACTACTGGGTGCTAGTAGGTCTCTGAGGGGAGGTTCCACTCGGATGTGCAGGTGAAGAGGCCTGGCAATTCAGCCTGGCATTGACAGCAGGTCTTCCCCAGGGTGGGTGGGACTGTTTGTACCTTGGGACCCCTAAGTGTCAGCCTGTTTGGTTCCAGCATCTCCTGTTTCTCGTGTACATGGATGGTTCCTGACATAGGACTTTCTGACTTTATGATGGTGTGAGAACACCGTAAGTTCAGTAGAAACTGTATTTCTAGTACCCAGGCAACCATTCCATTTTTCATTTTTAGCACAGTATTTGATATAATACATGAGATATTCAGCACTCACTTTTTTATTTTTGAGACATAGTCTCTGTTGTCCTGGGTAGAGTGCCGTGGCATCTTCTACCACTTTGAGGAATCATCATACCTCAAACTCTTGGGCTCAAATGATTCTCTTGCCTCAGTTTTTCATTTTCATTTTTTTTTTTTAGTAGAGATGGGGTCTCCCTGTTGCTCAGGCTGATCTTAAAATCCCAAGGGCAAGCAATATGCTTGCCTCAGCTTCTCAAGAGTGCTAGGATTACAGGTGTGAGCCACTGCACCTAGCTGTTCAGTACTTTATTATATAAATAGGCTTTGTGAGATCATTTTGCCCAACTGTAGGCTAAGGTAAGGGTTCTGAGCATGTTTAAAGTAGGCCAGGATAAGCCAGGATGTTCAGTAGCTTAGTTATATTAAATCTTTTTTGACTTAGGATATTTTTAACTTTTGATGGGTTTACTAGGACGTAGCTCACTGTAAGTTAAGGAGCATCTGTACTGAGTATTTGGGGGGGGAGGGGCGCTCCTGGACTCTGTTGCCCAGCATGCCTTTCACACCAGGGGGCAGGGCACGGAGTTTTGTCAGAGGGCATCCCTGGCCTTGACTGCATCCTACTTCCTATGTGCCCTGTACCCTGGGCAGAGAGGCCTGCCTGCTGGGTATCCAAAGAGCAATGGCCAGGCGCCCTCGGAGCCAGTGTGGCAATGCAGCTTAAGGCCTGGAGTGCTGAACTTTGACCTCAGTCCAAAGGTGACGCCTGTCTCTGCTTTGTGAAGTCTGAAGTGAGGAAATTACTCATGGCATCGTGGCCACAAGGAGCAACTGCCTCCAGTGAAGATCAGGCCCCTGTGGGTAGTCAGTACCAAAAAGTATCAACTAGGACCTAGGGCAGGCTCACCCCACCGATGCCCTCCAACCTTTGTAATAAATTAGTCAGAGGGGAAGGGATCTAATTAAGCGGATCAACCTGCACAACAAATGGCCATCAATCCTGTGATGTGAGGACAAAAGCCCCTCTCTCCCCGAGTCCACTCTGCTGAGTTTGCTTATCTATCTACCCACCCGTCTAAGGCCCACTGTCCTGCACAGGTACCTGATAAACAGTGGAAAAGGAGGAAATGTAGTTTCAGGTCACAGAAGTCATGTAGGCACGAGAGGTAAGAGTGCAGTGCAGGGAAATCATGATCTTTCGATAAATGACACAGTGCCAACTAGGTATCTTTATTGAAAAGCCCAATCTGACCCCCATGCCTAGACTAAACAAATTCTGTATGGATGTAAACAGTTTGTAGAAAAATACTTAGGAGAATATCTTCTTATGCTTGGGATAAGGAGGTTTCTTGAAAAGGATCTAAAATTTGTTAACCATTAAAAAATTTATATGGGAGTACATTAAAATGATATTTTATCTAAATGTCATTACTAGTAAAAGGGCAAGCCACAGAGTAAAAGGTATTTGTAATAGTTGTATATGATGATTCAGACTGTTCAAAGCAGGGCCACTTGCAATAGCTCCAAACACCCTTCCATAGCAGAAAAGGTAAACTGTAGTATGTTCACACACTGGAATACTATGACACAGCTACCTGTAAACATAATGTTGGAAAGGACAAAGGGGCACACCTGCATGATCCTATCACTATCTTGTGATGAGACAGAACAGGCCAAATCAAATACCAGAAGTCAGGGTGGAGGGCAGAGTTCAATGGTCTATTTCTATTACTTGATCTATGCATTGGTTAAATAGGTGGATCTGGCTGGGTGTGGTGGCTCACATCTGTAATCCTGGCACTCTGAGACGTTAAGGCAGGACTGTTCGAGCAAGAGTGAAAACTGTCTCTACTAAAAATAGAGAAATTAGCTGGGTGAAAGCCCAGGAGGTTGCAGTGAGCTATGATGATGTCACTGTATTCTTAACTGGGGCGACAAAAATGAGTCACTTGTTTAAAAAAAAAAAAAAAGGTGGACCCACTTTTTACAAAATGCACTGATGGAGATAAGTGCATCTTCTCTATAAGAATTACGCATTACACTTCAATAAAAACTTGACTTATGACAAGGAGCAGGGAAGTGAATAATTAAATGTGATCAGGAAGGGTGAGAGTGCTTGCTGTGAAGGAAATCAACAGGATAAGATTTATTGAGAACAGTGGGGGTGGGGGAAAGTACCTTTTAGAAGTGAAGGCTGAGGAGCCAGGAATACCTTCGGGTTTCTGAAGGCAAGACAGGGTGGGGGTTAGTGGCTGACGCAGAAGAGGGGGCATTTATTTTAAAGGCACTGGGAGCTTGTAAAAGGTTTTCATGTGTGGGTATGAGCAGGGGGTGGGAACCCAGATACAGTTTGGGAAAGGCCACCTGACACGTGTGTGGAGCATGATTTGGAGAAGGAATGGGAGGGAGTGGGCTGCTGCACCTGCCCAGGCAAGGAGTGATCTGCCTGGATGCAGATTACACTTGTGGGTAGAAATTATGTGCTCCCTGCACTATACTCAGTCTCCTCCCAGACCCCTGAGGGAAACTACCATTTATGTTCGGTACCTAAAGTCAGGAGTGATGTCCTATGTTTATGTTGCATTCAAGAACTGAATATTCATAGAGTGCAGGAGGACAAGTTTCCAAGATCCCAAGAAAGTTTGTAAGAAAATAAATCAAGGCTGTCAGATTGCTTTTTACCAGCAAGACAAAAGCTGAAATTCAACCACCTGGAGCTCCTGTCCAGTTTCCTCAGTCCCTGACCCCCAACCTTGGTGGCTGGAGCCCCTTCAGCACATCCTGCTTCTGGGAATGCCCTATTGCCCCCTCATTTCTGCTTTTTGTTAGGTCCTTAGGGAGTTTTCCTTGTGCCCACTTATTATTCACCCTTTTTGTCCTGGAGGCCCTGACTTCCAGGTATGGACCAGACCTCCTTTCTGCGTCTCCTAAACCCAGCAGCCAAATGAGATGGGGCCAATGCAGGGGTAGGGCCTGTGTCCTGTTCCTCTGTTCTGGAGTTCCACATAGGGCAGTGCTACATTAACCCACAACCTGATGGATGGTCTCAGAGGATCAATGACATCTTTTACTGTGGGTTGTAAAGAAAATAACTTGAAAGCCAACAGGCTGGCCCAGCTTTCCTCCTCTCCAGGGAAAGTAGCCTTAAGGTTGCCAACCTTTTTCAGAACAAGAATAACATTAACAGGAGCTAATGTTTGTGCATTGCTTTGTCATGTTTGCACAGAGATCTTGTTTATTTTTATAAACCTGGAGGAGCAGGAAGGGCAGAAAGTTTGATGTCTGGAAGGTTGTGAGACCTCGGGCAAATTCTCGACCTCTCTGCCCTTCAGCTCCTTCCCATGTGAAGCCAGCTGTGTTGTGAGGATTAGGTTAGACTGTGTGCAGCAGGCTTTAGATCAGTGGTTCTCAACCTTCCTAATGTCGCAACCCTTTAACACAGTTCCTCGTGTTGTGGTGACCCCCAACCATAAAATTATTTTCGTTGCTATTTCATAACTGTAATTTTGCTACTGTTATGAATCGTAAATATCTGATATGCAGAATGGTCTTAGGCAACCCCTGTGAAAGGGTTGTTCGACCCCCAAAGGGGTTGCGACACACAGGTTGAGAACTGCTGCTTTAGATGAAAGTGATCACTAGCTCCTCAAATGCAGAACCCAGGTGACTGATGAGCCCAAGAGCTGTACACTGAGGCAGCTGGAATTGTTCAACTCCGGTCCATCCTAGAGCCATCACCACTGCCACACAGCAACAAGCTGGGCACTGCTCTAAGTCCTTTATATGCATTTCTTCATTTACTCTTCACAACAATCCTAAGAGGTAATGAGCTTCTACCTGCATACTGAGATGAAGAAGCAGACTCATGGGTTAAATACACATTCCAGGTTGCAGGAGCTGCTTCTGTGGTCCTACCTGCCCCTTTCTCACCTCTTGGCCCCATCCTCAATGGTCTCTCCTTCATGCACTTTGCCCCCGAAGCCATTCCACCGGCCAGCCCCGAAGCCTCGTTTCTTCATGCCTAGGAGAACTCTCTGAGGCTGCAGCACCAGCACCAAGGTATACAGCCTGGAGGCACCCATGGTCCCCTAGGTTCTAAGAGGAAGGCAAGAGGATGGGGTCAGCTTCATCTTGGATGTGGAGGAAGCTGTGCTGCAGTGACCAGTGGTCAGGTGGAAGGGGGAGTTCTTGTGGGGCAGTGGAGGCCTGGTGGTAATTTCCCACCCCTGCCACTGTTAGGTGGAAATCTGTCATTGAACAAAGGATTTTCAGGGGTGACAGGTCTGGCCCTCAGAACCCAGTGGCATTAGTGCCAGGCTCTTTACTTGCTAGGGTGGACCTGCAGGTGATAGGGTATCTCCCTCTCCTTGACACTGAGCTACAAGAGAGCGACATGGCCTTTCCAAAGGGGGCTCTTCTTGCTGCCATGCCTGCCCCCAGGAACTCTGAGCCCATCTGCACAAGCATTAGGGCGGATGGGCCAGGTCCTGTCTCCAGCTAGCACCCAAATAATCATGCAGGTTATGCAATGGCTCTCAGGTCAGGTTTTGGCCTTCTGGGATGTGGCCTATCTCTCTGCAGCAGCAGGTCCACCCATTGAGGCTGGCCTGGTCCTCCCTCCAGCGTAGGAGCTCATGCTCCAATTACTGTGCTCTTGTTGGTGCTGTGGGACCTGGCACTCAGAATAGATAATGGAGCCACAGGAGCCCTTCCTGTTCCTACACATGTATAGGTCCTGAGAAAGGCTCTGAGGGTGATACCTCTGCCAGGGTCCTTGCTGGAGAAAGGACCTTGGAAAAATGCTGGAGGACCAGGACCAAATTTCCTGTTGCTCTGTCCCTATCCCAACCTTGAACACACCTGGCCAAGATAGGATTCTGGACCAGGGATCCTCCTTAGAAGTTATGGTGTCTGAGGAAAGGACCAAGGATGGGTCCTGGTGGTGCTGGTGGTGGTGGTGGTGGGGTGGGGCAGGTCAACGAGGGTAAGCTGGTCTGTGATCATCCTTCCCAGGAGGCCTGTGTACTTTGTCCTGTTCTGTTTGTGTAGGAAGTCCCAGCCTCCTAGGTCAGTCTCAGTGTTAACAATACCAGCAATGTCCAAGCTGTCATTTATTATGCACTGATCACATAAGTCTTTTAAAAAAGTATCTCATTTAGGCTTGGCGCCTGTAGCTCAGCGGCTAGGGCACCAGTCACATACACCAGAGCTGGCAGGTTCGAACCCAGCCCTAGTCTGCCAAACAACAATGACAACTACAGCCAAAAAATAGCCGGGCGTTGTGGCAGGTGCCTGTAGTCCCAGCTACTTGGGAGGCTGAGGCAAGAGAATCGCTTAAGCCCAAGAATTTGAAGTTGCTGTGAACTGTGACACTACGGCACTCTACCAGGAGTGACAGAGTGAGATGGTCTCAAAAAAAAAAAAAGTATCCCATTTAATAGGTCCAACAACTGTATCAGTTAAGTTGCTTTCTCCATTTTCAGAGAGATAAACTGAAGCTCAGAGAGGCTGTTTGACCCAAGGCCTAATAGCCAAATCTGGGTGTACTGGACGCCAGTATCTAGTAGTACCCACAGCTCCAGCAGCGGCGGCTGCGTGCTGCACTCAACGGTCCTCAGAGAGCTGACTAAGGCTAGGGCCTGGGCAGCCCCCTAGTAAGCCAAGTGGCGCGAGTCGGGTCTGTAGTCTCCCATACGACGAACGTGTAGCAAATGCTGGTTTCCTTACCAGAGCCGTGCCTGGTACTGCACCCCACACCCAGGCCCCACTCCTGTCCTCCCACCTATGCTCCCCAGACCCACGGAGCCCCTTCCTAGGCCCCCCCAAATTCAGGTGCTCGGTTCCCAGTTTCTCCCTGGCTACCTAGCACAGCGCGCTTCCCGCTTCCAGCCCTCCGATTCCCTTTTCCCTCTTTGTGCTCCCCCGCCTTCCCCGTCGGGTTTCCCCGGCTCCCAAACCCCGTGCGCTTCCCGCTCCCGGCCTACTCCTATCCGCGCTGCTCGCCTCCACGTTTCCCCACTCCGCGTACCAGGATTCCCGCTCCAGGATACCGAGTCCCACACTCTGTCCGAATCTGCGTCCCACTTCCGGGGGCAGGGCCTCTGGCCGGAAGCGGGGCAGGACACTTCCGGTGGTGTAGACTTTCGCGCAGTAGGCGCCCATGGCGGGGTGAGTGGGCTGTTGCGCTCCGCCAGCGTTGGGGAGGGCCCTGCTGGTTGCGAGGAGGGAGTGGTGGAAGGCCCGAGGTACGCGAGGCCGAACTCTGGGCATCCGCTGCTGGACACAGTGGAGCGGTGAGCGAGGCCCGCTGCCCCGGCCGTGCCCCGGGAGGCGCAGCTAGAACCACAGCTTATGGCCAGCGAAGGCCCCCCAGGAGGCAGGGAGCTGCGAGGTCTCCAGAGAGGCAGGTAGGCTGGGGAGGGGGTTGCAGGTAGAGGCTTTTACAGAGAAGCAGGTGAGCGGGCCGGGGGAAGGGGTTGCAGTAGAAGACTAGAGGCCAGAAAGATGTAGCAGGGCTTCTGAGAAGCTAGAGGCTGATGTGGCTAGAATCTGGGGTGTGGAATAGAGATGGAGTGATCAGTGGGCCAAATCAGAAGAACTCAGTGGTGTGTGAGGAAAGTATTCATTTTCTTGGCCTGTGTAACTACACTGCCTGGACTGCTGGAATTAGTTCTAGCATATGGGAGCAGTCTGTGCAATTTTTTGCATGACATTCCTTGAACCATTTCAAGATGGCAAATGACAATTGTCTAGTCATTAGTCACAATTTGAAGATTGTCTTCAATGTCAGTGCACTTTGGTGTTGAAGTTTTGGCTTTGGAGCTATGGGATTAATAATTTTTCCTCAGAAAAATGGGCATAGAACTTTGTGAGCTTGTTTTGAGGGTTCAGTGAGGGGAGGTACATATAACATCTGCATGCCCAACTGTTGTGGGTGGTCAATGAACTGTTAAAATTGTAACTTGTCATAAGAATTGTGGAAATTGGCTCAGCACCTGTGGCTCAAGAGGCTAAGGCGCCAGCCACATACACCTGAACTGGTCGGTTAGAATCCAGCCCACGCCCACCAAACAACAATGACAGCTACGACCAAAAAAAAAAAAAATAGCTGGGCGTTGTGGTAGACACCTGTAGTCACAGCTACTTGGGAGGCAGAGGCAGGAGAATCGCTTGAGCCCAGGAGTTAGATGTTGCTGTGAGTTGTGATGTTACGGAACTCAACTTAGGGGGACAGCTTGAGGCTCTGTCTCTGAAAAAAAAAAAAAATTGTGGCAATTGTCCTTCACTCACCACACAGGTTAAGTTCTATTTAGAAATGTGGTAGGTCAGGTCCTGTGCTAACTACTGAAGCTTTGTAAGGTAGCTAAGGTGAGGACCTATCCTCATGGAAGAAGCCTTCAGGGGAGAAAAAAAAAAAGCTTAACTAAAGAGTGCCAATGTCTGCTGCCATAATGAAATACTACAGAGTGGCTTGAACAGCAGAAATTCTCTATTTTGGAGTCTGGAAGTCAGATTGAGTGTTAGCAGGATTGATTTCTCCTGAAGCCTTTCTCTTTGTCTGGTAGATCGTGTCTCCCCTCTGTGTCTTAATCTTTTCTTATAAGGATGCCTTTCCTGTTGGATATGGGCCCACCCATATGACCTGGTTTTAACTTGATTGCCTCTTAAAAGACCCTATTTCCAACTAGTCATGTTCTTGAAGTACTGGAGGTTAGGACTTTAACACATGAATTTTGGGGTGGGAGACACAAGTCAGCCAGTGACACCTGCTTCCTGGCTGTGTAGCCTTGTTGAGTCACCTCCCCTCTTGGGCTTCAGGGCCCCATCTCTAAAAATGGGTGGGTTGAACAAAGAGTCCCTTCATGCTCACGTCCTGCTGATCTATGTGATGCCAGTCTGCTTGCTCCTGTTTTCTCTCACTAGGTACTTAAAGCTAGTGCGAGCTTCCTTTCAGCATCAAAGGTTCCACTCTGCTGCGAGACACTACAAGGGGCGGACAGGTGCCGAGCACCTGTGGCTGACGCGGCATTTAAGGGATTCATTTGTGAAGGCTGCGAAGGTAGAGAGTTACCGGTGTCGAAGTGCCTTCAAGCTTTTGGAAGTGAATAAGAAGCATCAGATTCTGCGGCCTGGTCTTCGGGTGTTAGACTGTGGGGCAGCTCCTGGGGCATGGAGTCAGGTGGCTGTTCAGAGAGTCAATTCTGCAGGCACAGGTGGGCCTCTATGCTGTTTCTGACCACCAGGAGTCAGGAGTGTGGGTAGGCACAGTGAACTGCCCTCTGCCAGCATATATGCAGTGGTTGAGCTGTTTTGTGGAGGCACATGTCTAATTTAGGGTATCAAGGTTGCTCTTGGTTTTTTGCTGATGTTGAATACTTCTGTCATTTATATTTGCTGCTGTCCAGTCAGGATTCCGGCTTGCACAGGCATGTCAACAGTGTAGGGCAGTTCACCAAGATAACTCCTAAGTACCTTAGTGTAAGGAGGTACTCATTATCCTAGTGAGGAAATTGAGGCTCAGAGGAGTATAGACTTGGGATGCTACTCTCCCAGGTTTGTACATCAGCCTTGCTAGTGGTTTGCAATAGGTATACTTTGAACTCGTGGTGTCTTTACCTGTGCCCCTTGGTGACCATTGCCTATACCCGTGGCTGGATTGCTTCATGGGGCTTTGGAACAGCCATTTTCTTTTTCTTTTTGAGCTCAATATTGACTGAATGAATTTGTGCTGGAAAGCCAGTTCCTATCCCACCACTGAGCCTGTTACCACTGAGACGCCCTAATAACTGATTGTAGTACTTTCTGTTCCTCCATTTGCTCTTTAGGAGAAGTGTCTGACTATATCATATCAACCTGATACTTATCACCAGAGCCACGGCTCTCCTCAGCATTGGGGAAATGGAAAGATTGTGCTGGGCTTGTGAATAGGGGCTCAGATGTGAGTAGTGAGAAGAGGGAAGGGGAGGCTAAGTGCAGTTGGATGCTGCAAGTATTGTTTTAGTTAAGCTGAAACAGTGGAATCTTTTTTATAATGTTTTACTCAAATATGGGCAAAGTATTACTTTTATACCTCATTTTGTATCTGTCCATTTCCCCCATCATTTGGCTTTTTTCCAGTAGTTTCTATGTTGGGAGGAATTGGATTAAGCTGGAGAATGAATTTATAGATGTAATCTAGAGGTACTTTATATCCTAGCATTTCTTTTTCTATTTTAGTTCATCATAAAGACCACTCAGGGATAACCCTTACATTGAGAGTGAGCTATGCATAGTATAATCTCAGAGTTGGAGGTCTGCCTCAATCAGGATGACTGTAGGACAGTCACCTCCTATCTGGGCCTCAGTTTCCTGAGATACTGAGTGAGGACTGCCATTCCCACACTATGTAATTTTATAGGATTTATAGATAGTGGGAAAAGGCCTATGTATATCTATTTAAACATTAGCTCTTTCCCTTGGTTCTAATGTCTTATTTTTGTTTCATCATTTTATTGCATGTATTGTATTTTTGTGGAAAGATTCTTGTTCTAAATAAATAACACATTCTCTGTTTCTTGTTTAGATCCCACTTCTCCTATTGGCTTCGTACTTGGAGTAGATCTTCTTCACATATTTCCCCTGGAAGGAGCAACTTTTCTGTGCCCTGCTGATGTGACTGACCCAAGAACTTTCCAAAGAGTACTTGAACTGCTTCCTGGTGGGAGGGCGGATGTGATTCTGAGTGATATGGCACCCAATGCTACAGGGATCCGAGACCTTGATCATGACAGGCTTATCAGCCTGTGCCTGTCCCTTCTGGACATGGCTCCAGATATCCTGCACCCAGGGGGGACATTCCTTTGTAAAACATGGGCTGGAAGTCAAAGCCATCTATTACAGAAGAGATTGACAGAGGAATTCCAGAACACAAGAATTGTAAAACCTGAAGCCAGTAGGAAAGAATCATCAGAGGTGTACTTCTTAGCCACACAGTACCACAGATGGAAGGGCTCTGTGAAGCACTGAGAACTTCTGTGCCATTTTCATAATGGTCATTATGTCTTTTTTAATTACACATGTGGCCTGAGCTCTCCTGAAGAGTGGCTAGGGGGTCTGAGCCAAAATTTGGGACATGTAGTAGATGTGGTAGATTGAGTGGGGAGCTGCTTTTTTTTTTTTTGAAACCAAAAAGAGATGACAAAACAGAATTCAAGGACCATGAAAAACAGTTAGGAAACAAGTGAAGAGAAAGTTATCAGGAGAAAGAGATAGGTGAAGATTGAAGGATAAAGAGAGACTGAGATGATCAAAAGGAAGTTGCCCTGGAAGGGATGGGGATATCCACAAATGCCTTTACTTTGTCATCTTACAGACTATTAGGGTATCACAGAGCAGCAGACTTTCCACTCTTGCTGTAAGACCACAGTGCACAGGTTTGCATTCGTTAGTCTGTTAGTCTGTATGGTGTAAAGTAGAAAAATCTGAAATTTCCATCTGGAATTAATTTCTGTCTCTCTGGTGAATAATGTAGGAATTTATCCATTCTTCAAGCAGCAAGAATTCCCAGAGCAATTAGGGAAGACATTTAGTGTGAATTTGTACATGGGGTGGGTGTGCTTTGATTTTTGCTGGAAATATATATTGCTGTAATACTTTGAGTTCCCAAGACCATAAAGGTAATTATCAAAGCAAGTAGTGATGTGTGTTGATTTATTTCCCTTTTTTGGGGGAGTGGGGTAGGGTGGGCAGAGTCTAATTATGTTGCCCTCCGTAGAGTGCTGTGGTATCACAGCAGCTCACAGCAAGCTCAGACTCCTGGGCTTAAGTGATTCTCTTGCCTCAGCCTCCCAAGTAGCTGGGATTACAGGCACCCACCACATCGCTCAGCTATTTTCTTGTTGCAGTTGTCCTTGTTTAGTTGGCCTAGACCTGGGGCTGGCGCCATAAGCACTGTGCTATGGGCTTGAGCCTGATTTATTTCCTTTTACTCTTTCAGGAACTTGATGCAGCTTTATGAAAGAAAGGAGACTGCATTATTTTGAAGGATTTCCTTTTTTTTTTGTATTTTTTGGCCAGGCCTGCGTTTGAACACACCACCCCTGCCTGGCATATGGGGCTGGCGCTCTACTCCTTGAGCCACAGGCACTGCCCTCCATGCTCACTAGAGTGTGGTGGCATCGTAGTTCACAGCAACCTCTAACTCCTGGGCTCAAGTGATTTTCTTGCCTCAGCCTCCCAAGTAGCTGGGACTACCGGAGCCTTTCACAATGCCAGACTATTTTTAGAGATGGGGGTCTTGCTTTTGCTCAGGCTGGTCTCTAACCCATAAACTCAGGCCATCCACCCACTTCAGCATCCCAGAGTGCTAGGATTACAGACCTGAGCCACCGCTCCTGGCCCTTCCCTGCGGAGAAGGCTATTTTAACCAGTTTGTTGTATTTCAAATTGTATGTAAAACCAGTGCATTGTACCCATAAATGCATTAATGTACACAGCTATGATTTAATAGGAAAAAAACCGAACTGGTTTCTTCAAAGCCATTTCTGGGAAATGCACTTATCCCTCGAGCTTATTGACTGTAACTGATTAAATTCCAAGGACCAGTGACATATTAGATAGCCAGGAATCTCCATTAGGGTCCTGGGGCTTACTCCCATTCCCTAAAGTAAGCTGCGCGTCAGATATGTTTATTTTTCATTTTATTTTTGGTTGCAATCAGGTAGTTAAGTCCAGACAACCACCTGCCCTCCCTGCAGTACGTTCTTCTCCCCTCCAGTTTCATTCTTGGGGCACACAAACCTGGAAGTCTTGTCTTACGGAAGAAGGAAAATTTGGTGCAGACCCTGGGGACCAGCATTTTGTTAGAGGAAAGCCAGGGGCTGGGCAGTGGAGGGAGGAGAGGATGAGGACTTAGAAGTGAGTAAAACGCGCGGGAAGGTTTCACCTTAAAGGACAGGCAAATGTTACCCTACTAGTGTTACGTGCTTTGCTCACTGGGTGCTTCGCTTTAAAGGACGAGGCGCTCAGGCAGGGGACGCACGCTCTGAGGGCTGCAGAGTACTGGGAAAGTAGCCTAGCATCGTAAATACTTTGCCTTTCCAGTGCGCCCAGAGAAAAGCAAAAGAACATAATAAATAAATTTAAAAAATACCGTAGTAGGCGGCGCCTGTGGCTCAGTGAGTGGGGCGCCGGCCCCTTATGCCGGAGGTGGCGGGTTCAAACCCAGCCCCGGCCAAAAACTGCAAAAAAAAATACCGTAGTAAAATTTTCAGAAAACAAATTTGTTTTGAAGAGGCCGCCGGTGGGCGCTGCTATTCCACACATTACGGGCATTGGCGTTAGTGGGAGCACTCCTGACTAGGCGGGGTGCCCCTGCCGTACAGCTGCCCGGTCTGGGGTTCCGAGTTGTCCCTGCGCGGAGTCTCCCGGGGATGGGCGTCAGTGGGTACGAACGTGGAACCCCCAGGGCCAGCACCAGCGCGCATATTCGGTTCCTTACTGACTCCCACCCGGTCTCGCGAGAACATAGGCGTACGTCTCGCGATAAGCGGCTACGGGCGGGGCGGAGCGGAGGGAGATCCGAGCAGCGGCGGCAAGCGGCCGTCAGAGGTGAGCAACCAGGTAGTGCGGGAGGCCAGGCTCCCTGAGTCCTGGGGTACCGCGGTACAGGGGACCCGGGCAGGGCGACAGCTTGGGGCTGGGTTAGGTCTGCACGCCGAGGTCGGGCACGGCGCCGCCCCCTTCCCCAGTCCCCGCAGCTTTCGACCCCGCGCCCTGGTTCTCGCCCTCCTGGGCTGGGCCCTGCCCGGCCTTCACGCGCGGGTCGGTCCGGCGTCTTTTCCCGGGGACCTCGCGCCCCAGATGTCTGTCACACCGGAGGTCTCTCGCCCCGAGACCCCGCGTCCCCCGTCTCACTGGGGCCATAAGGAAGAAGTCTCTGCTTCTTCCTGGCCCGGGATCGGACCCTCTCCCTGCTTCCTGGAGCGTCCTGTGGCGAGTGGCTCTGGTGAAGGGGACCCAGGTGGAGCAGCCCTGGGTGGAGGGGACCCCAGGTGAGCAGCCCTACCTGCAGCCGCGGAGGGGGTGTGTCTCCGGGGGTGTGGGGTAGGGGCGGGCTCCTTGCTTTCTGGGCACTGCGTCGGGTCGCTGGGTCTATGGCGGTCGTGGGCGTGGTGGTCGTCGGCCGAGAGTTCCGCTCTCCACTTGCCCTTCGCGTCTGATGGGAGTTTGGAGAAAGCAGGCAAGACGTGTCCCGGGCCGCCTGGCGGGGCAGCGTGAAGAGGTGTTGCAGGATGTGGTCATTTCGGTAGTTTCCTGTTAAGGAGCCAGGGCAATGGAGAAGCATTGCATACGGGACCAGGGATCTTGCTGCCAGCAGTGGAGGTTTTGTGGTCGATTTGCTGGAAGGGTTGAAGCTCCTGTAAAGACGGTGCGGTTTGAGCTGGTGTCTTATCGCAGGGTTCCAGGTAGTTGAGAGTGTGGGGTGGTCTTTTCATTCTAGTGTATTACCCACATCATTCCTGATGCAATGACATCTCCAAAAGGGTATATGTATTGGCTCAATTTTCCATCATGGACTAGAAAGTGTGGACTTGGTCTAATCTTGGCAAAGGGTAGGATTTGGACTCATAGACCCTCTAATCCCCACCCACAGGCCGATGTTGCAGTGAGATCCCCATCTGACCTCCCTTCCAGACAGTGGCCGAAGAAGACAAGGGCTTAAATGGGGAATTAAGAGGCTGATTCTTCACTTTTTCCTCTTTGTGGCAGAGGAGGATGTTTTCTTTTTTTTTTTGTGCTTCGTTTTATTGTGCTCGACTTTATTGTACTCCACAAATGCTGTGTTTTTTACAAATTGAAAATTTGTAAAGCAGAAGAGGATGTTTTCAAACTAATACTCAGAGGACATCAGTGAGAGTAGACTTCTCCTAGAGCAGTGGTTCTCATCCCTCCTAATGCCGTAACCCTTTAATACAGTTCCTGTTTGTCGCGACCCACAGGTTGAGAACCGCTGTCCTAGAGGGAGAAACAGTATGCATCCTGCCTGAGTTCATGCCTTTTTGGTAGAGACCAGTGCAGGTTTTGGGAATGTAAAGTTCTCTGTAGCTGCTTGTCTTCAGCCCTTTCTTGGATTGGCTTGTGGAAGACATGGACGTGGTACCTTCAGAGCCAGATAGACCTAGGTTCCAATCTCAGTTCTGTAGTGTTTTGAAGCCTCAGTTTCATCATCTGTAAAATCTGAACAAAAAGACCTAATTCATTGCCTTGTTGTGTATTGAGCTATTGTGTATAAACTCACAAGCAGAGTGTTAGTCATGTGCTCCATCTGCATTTGAAGACCATTTGATGGCCTTGACTGTAATCCTCAAAATTTCCCAAAGTGGGTCTCTCATCACCAGCTTACAGGTGAGGAACCTAAAGTTCAGGAATTCTGGTTGTCAGATACTTTTCTTTTTGGTAATAGTCATAGTAATGCTCATTAGAGCCATTGTTAATGTATAACAATAATAAGCATTGTTATGATCATTGTCATCTTTATTGCAACTGTTGTATAACTTGTCCAGATTCTCAAAGGCCAGACTTCTTTATGAGTGGTGTCATAAGTGACTGGAAACTTGGTAGGAGATTATTTTTAGGTATGTCTGTGGGAATGTTAGCAGAGGACATTAGCTTGTGAGACTGAGTAGAGTAGGTTGGGGAGACCCATTCTCTGTGTGGCCAGCACCATCCAACCTGTTGGGGGCCTGCAGAGAACAAAAGCTGGCAATGTGCCTATCTGCCAGAGGTGGGATATGTTCTTGCTTTCCTCACTCCAGGCTCACTGGCCTTTGGACTCTGGTGACCCTTTAGATTGGGAGTATACTGTTGGCTTCCCAGATTCTGAGACCTTTATGCCTCAGGACTGAACTGCACTACCAGCATTCCAGGGTCTCCAGTGTGCAGACAGCCTGTGGTAGGGCTTCTCAACCTCCATAATCATGTGAGTCATTTCCTCTAATAAATCCCCTTTTGTATATCTATATCCTATTGGTTCCATCTCTGGAGATCCCTAATATGGAACTTATGTGGGAGATATGCCCACTGACTGCTGAACACTTTCTTCTGGGAGCTGTCTGTCTTTCTGTGCGCAGGTAAGACTCAATCAGTGGCCTCTTGGTTGAGGTTTGGTGGTGTTGTTTCATGCCTCCATTTCTTCTCTGGTAAATTGACAGTATGGATTCCTGGTTAATGCTGAAGAACGTGGTCATAGACGTGGGAATATTTCAAGGGCTCTGAAGCACATTAGGCGAGCAGGGCTGTCTAGGCCTCCCCCACTAAGTGTACAGCTGATGTCACATAGAAAGACTGACCCCTTTTTTGTCTCCTCTAGAAGTAAAGCGACCATGGAAGACCTCGGGGAAAATACCACCGTTTTATCCACCCTGAGGTCTTTGAACAACTTCATTTCTCAGCGAGTGGAGGGAGGATCTGGACTGGATATTTCCATTTCTGCCCCAGGTACTTTGCAGATGCAGTACCAACAGAGCATGCAGGTGAGTGGCATGTGTTAGGATTGAGGTCTCTGGATAGACATCTGGGCTCAAGTATGGCCACTTCTAGTCCCATATTGTTGAGGCAGATAAGTATTAGGTCAGCCTAGAATCGAACTGGTGGTCTTATGGATCTCATTGTGGGCCTTCCTGATTTGGGCTGTAGCTTGAGGCACTGGACTATTCTAGTTTAAAGGCCTGTTTTTTTTGCACCCCAGGAGCGGGTCTGGTGTTCAGCATTAATGAACTTGTAGACACTAATGGTAGTATCAGAAAGCCAAAACCAAATTTCCTGGGAACAGCTGAACTGAAATTGTCCAGCCAACGTGATTTTCCCTTGTAGGTATTAATATGGGAAGGTTGTGTTGTAAACCCAAGTGCCTGGTCAGTCCAGAGAGTGATCTAGGGCCTTGAGCAGGGACAGTGGTATTTCATGGTCCCAGACTGTGGAGGGCCATTTGTAAATCTTAGGGTGAATATTACAGTTTTACTTTGATGTAATCATATTTATATTTTACCTCATTCCTATTTCTTGTGAGTGCTTACTATAGACACAGTTGCACAGAGGTCAGATCTCCTAAATTACTCCAGGCTCCAGAGAGTTGTGGGCTCAGTCCAAGTTGGGGCCAGGATAGCTAGGACCCCAAAGGAGGGAAATGGTATCTTCAGCCTTACTGAGACCCTGTCACTGCACCCACAGCTATCCTGAGCGCCCCCTTCCAACCCCTGTAGCCTTTTTACCTATGTCTTCCTTCTCTGTCCGCCCTGGATGTGGCCTGGAGCCATGTTGCTCTCAGAGCCCTAATGAGGTGTGCACCACTTGGTAAAACAAATAATGTGTGCGTATGCATTCATTTGTCAAATAATTGAATTACTATTTGATTGTTAGAACACTAAGTTGCTCACCGTCCTTTTTTAGTGAGGACTGTTTTTTATTCTGGGATTAGTTTTTTTGTACTTTTTAGTGTCAAAACGTTCTTTTATGAAGTGGTGGTAATAGATGGTAGTTACTTTTGATCACTGGCAAAATAAGAAGTTTGCAATTCTGGACTTAACAGTGCTATAATTTTATCCTATTTTTTTTTATTTTTAAGAGACAGATCTCACTGTATCATCCAGACTGGAATATCATGGCACATTCATAGGTCATCATGACCTCAAATTCTTGGGCTCAAGTGATTCTTTTCCTTTAGCCTCCTGAGCAGTTAGGACTACAGGTGCATGTGATGACACCCAGGTAATTTTCCTGTTTTTTTATGGAGATGGCTTCTTGCCCAGGCTGATCTTGAACTCCTGGCTTCAAGTGGCCCTCCTAATCCAGCCCCGCAAAGTGCCTGGCCATAAAAATGCTATAATTTTATGGATATAACTGTCTGAGACCTGTTGACCTATCTGTCAAAATCATAGGATTCTAAAATCTAAATTGGACTTCAGAGGTTCCCAGTGCTCACTCTTAAGGGCCTCTCAGTTGGAGATTAGTAATTGAGTGCTATTGGTCAGTAGAGTCAGGACTGCAAAACCTGCCTTGGTCCCTGGTCCTGGTTGTGTCTTGTTCTGGGACTACTGTCATGGTTCTTTCTCTTCCTGCGGACCCCTCCATAGTGGCAGATGAAGGGCTGGAGGAAAAGGCAGGTCTAAAGAATCCAGAGGTAGATGTAGCTTGCCTGTCCCTCCACCTCTGTCAGGGGTTCCTGTTTTAGTTGAAGTGTTTAGTGTCTGCTCTGTCATGCATCAGTGTTAATTTCCATATAAAAGTCAGCTTTAAATTACTCTCTCTGAGGTAAATGAAGCACATGGATCAGGAGTATCTTGACTCCTGGCCCTGGTTTGGTGATGTCCTCTGTAGGTGGGGTCCCTACCCTCCTCTAGAGAGGGGGCTGGT
Organism: Perodicticus potto; assembly: GCA_963574655.1. Taxonomy (NCBI): domain Eukaryota; kingdom Metazoa; phylum Chordata; class Mammalia; order Primates; family Lorisidae; genus Perodicticus; species Perodicticus potto. The sequence continues at coordinate 66,285 of CAUYRH010069702.1, read as the reverse complement.
TACCCGGAAGGCTGGTTCGTTTAAAGGGTACACTTAGGATTTTCCAAATTGTGACAGTTGGGAATTGAAATGAAGTGAAATATAATAGGAATAAAGAAAGTTTGGACTTGGGCCACCAAAGAATGAAGGTGGAGAGTGAAGAAGATACCCTAACTCTGGCCCTGGTTTTTTCAGTTTTCACACTGTTGACCTTTGGGCTGGATAATTTCAAGATTTTCTTACCTGTTGTAGGATATTTCGCAATATCCCTGGCCTCTACCCATTAGATGCCAGTAGCAAACACTTACTACCACCCCCTCTGTGGCTCATGCCTATAATCCTAGCACTCTGGGAGGCTGAGGCGAGTGGATTGCCTGAGCTCAGGTGTTCAAGACCACCCTTCTCTAAAAATGGGCAGGCATTGTGGTAGGTGCTGTAGTCTCAGCTACTCGGGAGGCCAAGGCAAGAGAATCTCTTAGGCCCAAATATTTGAGGTTGCTGAGCTATAATGCCACCACATTCTACTGAGAGCAACAAAGTGAGACTGTCTCAAAAAAATACAAAAACAAACCAAAAATGTGTTACTAAAAGATTAAAAAAAAAAAAAAAGAAAAAAAGAAAGTAGTAGATGAACAACTGTATGCCCTTTAAAGAGAAAGACATAAATTCACATAGGAGGCACAGGGAGGGAGGAGGAGCCTCAGTAAGCTCTAACTTAATAGGTACCGTGTAGGGGTAGATGGCACACCTTCCAGATGAAGTACTCAGTTACAGCTTGGATGCTGCCTACTGAATGCAAACAGTGTAACCCAATTGTATATACCATTACATTAATCTGAAAAAAAAGTTAGCTCGGTACAGTGGGGGAGGTGGGAGGATCGCTTTAGTCCAGGAATTTGAGGCTGCAGTGAGCTATGATCCTGCCTTTGTAGTCCGGCCTAAGTAACAGAGTGAGACCCTGACTCTAAAAGCAGCTGACCTGGTGTACTTGACTTAATCACATGAGCCCTCTTTAAATCTGGGTCTAGACATCAGGCAGAGAGGTTAGACTCAGAGCAGGAGAAGGATTTGATGAGATTTGGAGTGATTGGCTTTGAAACTAGAGAGAGCCAAGTTACAAGGTATGTGGGCACCTTCTAGGTGCTGGCAGAATCCCTGGGCTAGCACCCAGCAGGGAAATGGGACCTTGGTTCTCCAACCCTGGGAGCTTATGGGAGGCTACTGAGTTCCAGATGGGAACATACCTGGCCAGCTGCATTGATTTTAGCCTTGGGCAGCCTTGATCAGAAAACCTAAGCACGTGTATCTGGACTTCTGACCTATAGAAAATAGGCCAGTAATTAATTGAGTGGTGTTTTAAGCCACTATGTTTGTGGTAATTTGTTACATAGAAATAGAAAATTGGCACACTATCTTCCCTAAAATATTGTTACACACTGTTTTCTTTAAATACATTTTCCTCTTATGTTTTTATCTTTCCTTTGCCTTCTCCTACCCATCCCCAACTTGGGACTCAGGAGTGTTCTTCCTTCTACACCCAAAACTCAGCTCAGGCCCTTTCTGGGAATGGGTGCTCAGGAAAGGTGTCTGTTGCACTGAGTCACTCTTCTTTTTGATGTAGTTACTGAGGATTCCTTTTTTCTTTGGGTACAACCTGCTCAGTTGGAGGAAAGAGCAGAGCAGATCCGCTCGAAGTCCCACCTCATCCAAGTGGAGCGGGAGAAAATGCAGATGGAGCTGAGTCACAAGAGGGCTCGAGTAGAGCTGGAGAGAGCAGCCAGTACCAGCGCCAGGAACTATGAGGTTGGTTCAGACGACGAGATGAGGGTCCGCCCAGCCACCCCCAGGATGCACGGGGGCTATGCACGATATACTCCAGCACCTAAGAAATTAGAACCCAGTCTCTAGGATGCAAGGGGGCTATGCATGGTACCCACAGCACATAAGAAATCAGAATTGGGCTGTACACAGTACTCCTCAGGCTGTAAGAAATCAGAATCCAACTAGCTTGAAGCTTGAAGTGCTCTGTATCAGAGTTGCTGGGTAGTCCTTCTGAGGCCACATGACACTATAGGGGCAGGTGCGGCTGTGTGTGATGTCCTGAGTGGTTTGCATGAAATGGTGACAGTTGCAAAGGGAGGCCCCTTGTGTCTGCTGCTCATTTAGGCTGTAGTGCTGGAGACATCCTTCTGCTGTGCCTCTTGGTTCTTCTTCTCTCTGGAAGAATTGGAATGCAGATCTGGCAGAAGTACTAGGTAGAGCTGGCATGCGGGTGACTGGGCTTAGAAGGTTACTGGGTACAAGGGGCTCAGGGTCCCCACTGGGGCTTGCTAGGTTGGTCATAGGCCTTGGTGTAAAGAGCCCCAAAACCCTGACTTCAGTGGCCATTTCATTTTGCTTCTAGGTTTCCCAGGTGTTGGGAAAGCACAACTCCTGTTACTTAGGGCAGATATTTGGTTTTCACTTAGTGTGTGAATTCTCTGTTTCCTTTGCTTTAACAGCACTTTGCCAGGTTTTTTAACATATGCTGATCATTTGTGGAAATGCTGCCCAGATTGAAGTAGAGCATTGGATATAAAGTCTCTCTGGCCTTTTACCCTTTCCCTGAAGATGGATGTCTTACCTCTTTCTTGCCTTCAATGGTATATTCACATATTTTTCTTAAAAAATAGCTGATGCTAAAAAATAGCTGATGTCTCCTTAGGCTTGGTGCTAATTGGATTTCTTCAAACCTGGCTTGCAGACTCCTGGCCCTGGTGTACTATGTGGGCTCAGGAAGCCCAGAGCCTCTGCCAGGGCTGAGATAGCACTGCCTTGGGATTGGTGCTATTGTTGCCTGGGGTGGTGTTTTCTCTATGATGTAGGGCTTTTGCTCATGGCCTGGTTTAGTCCTAGGAAGGGGGTCCTAGAGGAATTGACGAGGAGGGGAGGGAGAGGCCACCGGAATCTTCCCAGTGATTGAGATGCCTTTTTGTAAGGGTGGGGAGATGGCTATTAGATTGTCAGTATGCAGGAAGTGCCATACGTGACATGGCCCTGGCTGTTAGGCAAGAGGAAGGGGATGAGGCACTATTGGAGTTTATCTGGGCTACAAATCTCTCAAGAGCAGAGCCTGCCTGACTGCCCAGGATCTCCAGTGTCCAGTGGAGTTTGTGGCACCTTGTGGGTCCCCAGAAAACATATGAAGATTGCTGTAGCGTGTCTGAAGGTTCTTTTTTGGGGGTATCTGAGGATGCAGGGGTGACTGAGCTTGGACCTGGACCCCTTGCTGGGCTTGAGCCACCATTCAAGGGGCCTTTCCTTTCTTATTTGGATACAGCTCAATTGGGACCCCAGGAACCATTGAAGCAAGCAACTTTTTCCAGTGTTCCTTGGCATCCCACCTGGAAATAGCTATCAAATATGAGACCCAGGTGTCTGAGGCCCACGGTCCTGCCTGCAGTGCCCCATCTGTACTCGGGACTGGTAGATCTAGCAGTGATGCCACATTCTGGTTCTGACAGTGCTGACCCGGGCCCTGCACTACCTGAAATAGTCTTGTTCTGTACTACCGTAGGGTCCCTGGCTGTTCAGGAGCTGTCTTTGCAGCTTGCTGTCCCCCAGAGTTCCTTTGAGGTGTGGATCAGCTTTTCCTCAAGCAGGCAGCAACTCTGTCTGCAGTCTTTTTTTTTTTTTTTACAGTTTTTGGCCGGGGATGGGTTTGAACCTCTGGCATATGGGGCTGGCACCCTATTCCTTTGAGCTGCAGGCGCCACCTCATCTGTAGCTTTTATTAAATTCTTCCTTGGGGCTTGGCACCTGTAGCTCAGTGGCTAGGGTGCCAACTGCATACACCAGAGCTGGTGGGTTCGAACCCAGCCTGGGCCTGCCAAACAACAAGGACAATTACAACAAAAAAATAGCTGTGTGTTGTGGTGAGTGCTTGTAGTCCCAGCTACTTGGGAGGCTGAGGCAAGAGAATTGCTTAAGTCCCAGAGTTTGAGGTTGCTGTGAGCTGTGACATCATAGCACTCTACTGGGGACATCGTGAAACTCTGTCTCAAAAAAAAAAAAAGAAATCCTTCCTTGGTTTTGTGTGGGATCATCTTGGACAATGGTATTACAAGCACTTATTCTTGAGTAAGACATGCTCTGGGAGCAGTTGGTGGTTCTTGGAGGGAACTTGTGCATGCAGCTTCTTGATGAAGGCAGAGTGAGAGATAGCTAGAGTGCCAGGTGCCACAGAGTTAGGATTTACCACCTGGCTCTCTGGAGATTCTAGCCTCTATTTTGTAGTCCCTTCTCAGTGCCAGTGAGCCCCATGGATCCTTATAGTCAGGAAGTCTGTATGTGGTTCTTAGTTCTGTCCCTTCCTTACCAGCACAAGCCACACAGCCTCTCTGAGGTTAATAATACAGTTGGCTCTGAAGGTCTGTGTGAGATGATGGGCACTTCTGGCAGATTTGCTCCCAGTGTAAATAAACTGTTTCTGTCTGCAACCTCATGTCTGCACCATCTGTCTCTGCTTGGTCATGTGCTCATTGGGGGAATGCCAACTCATTTTCATGATGGCCAGAGTGCAGTTAATCAAAATTTGCTGGTGCTGCAAAAGCTCAGCTTCTTTGCAAGGTCAGTTCTGAATTTTAGATTTTCCGTGCCCCATCTCCTCCCTGCAAACAATTAGTGAGCAGACTGTGTGATGAGTATGTCATGTGATCCATGCTAAGTACCCAGCCAAGGGTCTTGGTTTCTCACAAGGAAAGATGTGGTGCTGCTGCAGCTGGAGTGTGACATAGGAATTGGGTCCTGGGTCCTGGCCTGGTTCTGCCGATTGTGGCTAATGGGTCCTGCCTAGCTCTTCTCTGGGCCATGTTGGCCTGTCTGAGAGCAGTGGGGCTTGGGTCTTCCTGCTGTGACTCTCCCTCCAGCGGCATCTGGTATCTCATTCTTGCCCTCTCAACAGCGTGAGGTTGACCGCAACCAGGAACTCCTGACACGTATTCGGCAGCTTCAGGAGAAGGAAGCTGGGATGGAGGAGAAGATGAAGGAGCAGCTGGAACGCAATAGGCTGTGTCAGCAGAGCCTGGATGCCACCAGCAGGAAGCTGCGAGAGAAGGAGGACAGCCTGGCTGAGGCGGGTGAGGTGAGCACAGGACCCTCTTCTCCTGTGACCCTTTCTCTAAGGAAGAAGAGCATATGTGTTCTAGACTACTCCACTGTAACACCATTTTTTTTTTTTTTTTTTGAGACAGTCTCAAGCTGTTGCCCTGGGTAGATTGCTGTGGTGTCACAGCTCACAGCAACCTCAAACTCTTGGGCTTAAGTGATTCTCTTGCCTCAGCCTCCCAAGTAGCTGGGACTATAGGCGCCTACCACAACGCCCAGCTATTTTTTTTTTTTTTTTGGTTACAGTTGTCATCGTTGTTTTAGCTGGCCCAGGCTGGGTTTGAACCCCCCAATCTCTGTGTACGTGGCAGGCGCCCTAACCACTGAGCTATGGGCGCTGCTCCACTATAATGTTTTTATTTCTCAGTTATATCTCCCATATGGTCACCCATGTTTTTTGCATGGTTGTGAGCATAGGAAAAATGCTCCGTTCTGTGATTTTAGTTAATAAGTTGAATATTTATTAAAATTATGAATTTTAGGGCAGTGCCTGTGGCTCATCAAGTAGGGCACCGGCCCCATATACCGAAGGTGGTGGGTTCAAACCAGGCCTCGGCTGAACTGCAAAACAGAAAAATAGCCGGGTGTTGTGGTGGGCGCATGTAGTCCCAGCTACTCGGGAGGCTGAGGCAAGATAATTGCCTAAGCCCAGGAGTTGGAGGTTGCTGTGAGCTGTGTGATACCAGGGCACTCTACTGAGGGCGATAAAGTAGAAACTCTGTCTCTACAAAATAAATAAATAAATAAATAAAATTATGAATTTTAGTTTATTTGTTTATTTATTTATTTGCAGTTTTTGGCCGGGGCTGGGCTTGAACCCACCACCTCCGACATATGGGCCGGCGCCTACTCCTTTGAGCCACACGCACTGCCCTAGGTTTTTTTTTAAAGACAAGAGTCTTATTTTGTTGCCCTGGGTAGAGTGCCTTGGCATCATAACTCACAACAACCTCAGACTCTTGGAGTCAAGTCATCGTCTTGCCTCAACCTCCCTAGTAGCTGGGACTATAAGCACCTGCCACAATGCCTGGCTAGTTTTTTTTTTTTGAGACAGAGCCTCAAGCTGTTGCCCTGGGTAGAGTTGCTGTGGCTTCACAGCTCACAGCAACCTCCAACTCCTGGACTCAAGCGAGTCTCCTGCCTCTGTCTCCCAAGTAGCTGGGACCATAGGCGCCCGCCACAATGCCCGGCTATTTTTTGGTCGCAGCCGTCATTGTTGTTTGGCGGGCCTGGGCTGGATTCGAACCCGCCAGCTCAGGTGTATGTAGATGGCGCCTTAGCCACTTGAGCCACAGGCGCCGAGCCCCTGGCTAGTTTTTTTTAGAGATGGGGTCTCGTTCTTGCTCAGGTTGTTCTCGAATTCCTAAACTAAACAAACCACCTGCCTCGGCCTCCCAGAGTGCTAGAATTACAGGTGTGAGCCACTGCACCTGGCCTAAAATTATGAATTTTAATGGTTGACAACCCATTTTTTTTGTTGTTGTTCTGTTTTTTATATACCCCTTCTTACCCCAGATATCTATGTGGCAGGTAGCTGCATGCATTGAATCTTTTGCTTCTGTGGACTGATTTTGTTTGAACAGATTCTCAGGAGGGAGGTTATAAGGTTCCCATTACAGGTGTTTATGTGGCTACTGCTACTACTTGCTGTGTTGTAACAATAGCAGTTGTTGAGTATTCTAGTTTCGTGACAGCCTTCCCTGTCACGCATGGTGGTATTTTCTGGAAATGCGTTTTTTTGTCAAAAGCTTTAAGTGGCATCCTCTAGATTTTCATTTCTTTGATTATCAGCAAGGTCTGTTAGCATCTGACAGCATCTCAATATGTCTTTGAGCCAGAGCCTGTATGAAGTGTAGTCCAAGCGAAGTTTGTGTACTTCGGGGAATAGAGCCCTAATGTCAGTGCTGGTGGAAATGGGAGTCTCCATTCCTGTCCCTTTCTTGTCCCTTTCCTGTGGTGTTGAAGATAGCAGGTGCCAAGAGGAAACATGAGAGGCTGCTAGTGGAGGGGGCACATCTCATTGGCATTCTGCTTTGGTGTGATGTTCTCTCCTTCGCAGAGCCCTGGAAGCAGGTTACAGGTTATTTCTGCCTTAGTAGCACTGGGGAGCATGTTAAGGTTGTTCCCACATCTGTCTTCTGAAGGGAGTGTTGTCAGGAGAGGAAGCGTGATCTGCTTCCTGAATAGCCAATCTTGCGTTGCTCGAGCTCTGGGTCCTGGGGCCCATGTTATGGGCTGTGCCTCCTGCAGGGCCCACAGGTCTGTGGAAGGGTGAGTCATGCCTGGAGCTCTGTCTGCTCATGGGCAGCATGAGATTGCTCCTGGCTGGGGTGCCCTTGGATGCTGGGTCAAGGATGAGACCTTTGCATGAGTACCTGTTCTGTCTGCCCAGGGGAAGAGGCTCAGGCCCTAGGCTTTGTGTGGGAGACAATGTGCCCTTCTTCTCTGAGCAACTCTTTCCCCCCCTTTCTGATCTCAGACTATCAGCATGTTAAAGGGGAGAATCTCAGAACTGCAATGGAATGTGATGGACCAGGACATGCAGGTGAAGCGCCTGGAGTCTGAGAAACAGGAGCTGCAGGAGCAGCTGGAGCTGCAGCACCGGTGAGCTGGGGTGAAGGAGGCCCGGGTGCCAGAGTGAGATCTAAATGGATCCTCAGATGCACTCTTTTTTTTTTGAGACAGAGCCTCAAGCTGTCACCCTGGATAGAGTGCTGTGGCATCATAGCTCACAGCAACCTCCAATTCCTGGGCTCAAGCGAGTCTGTTGCCTCTGCCTCCCAAGTAGCTAGGACTACAGGCACCTGCCACAACGCCCAGCCATTTTTTGGTTGCAGCCGTCGTCATTTGGCGGGTCGGGCTGGATTCGAACCCACCAGTTCAGGTGTATGTGGCCGGCGCCTTAGCTGCCTGAGCCATAGGCGCCGAGCCCTCAGATACACTCTTTATCTACAGATCATCAGGAAGACAGACACTGAGGCCTCTGAAGCTAGGACCCTAAGTATCACAATAGTGGGGTGTCTTTTTTTTTTTTTTTTATTGAGACAGAGTCTTATTGTGTCGCCCTTAGTAGAGTACTGTGGCATCACAGCTCACAGCAACCTCCAACTCTTAGGCTTAAGTGATTCTCTTGCCTCAGCCTCCCAAGTAGCTGGGACCCCAGGCGCCCACCACAATGCCCGGCTATTTTTTTTTTGGCAGTTATCATTGGTGTTTTAGCAGGTCCAGACTGGATTTGAACCCACCAGCCTTTGTGTATGTGGCTGGTGCCCTACCTACTGAGCTACGGGCGCCGCCAATAGTGGGGTGTCTTAATGTCTCTAAACAGCATGGGAAACATCTTCCCCCACTCCCATTCTGGGGCAGGCAGGCCAGCCTTCTTGGAGAGGGCTGCTGGAGAAGGTGTTGTGCTATTTTAGAGGACATGCGGGACAGGCCAGGGAGGTGGGTGGGGTCTGGCTGGCAGCGCCTGACCCAGGCATGGGGCATGTGCTTGGCAGAGGCATGGGTAGGAGAGCCCTTCCTGGAGACTTGACCTTTCCCTTAGTACAGTGGTTCTCAACCTGTGGGTCGTGACCCACAGGAACTGTATTAAAGGGCCGTGGCATTAGGAAGGTTGAGAACCACTGCCTTAGTAGATAATTGTCTGGGGAGAGTTGTAGGTCTTTGGAGAGAAGAGCTCAGCCCTGAGGGGGTCCACTATGGCTGTATCAGGGCTGGGTATCATATGTGTGACCTGCTGTGGGTGGCAGGAAGAGCTATAGGATGCCCATCTAGGTAGGGTGACTGAGGCTTTGGGGCCGGCCAGCAGGGTCAGCATTCCAGACCTTCAGAATGAATGCCCTGTGACTAGGTTTTTGTGAGCACGGGTTTAAGCTACAGATCTCTGAAGCCATGGAAAACTGTTAGCCTCACTACATTCCTATTTCTGCATGTGGTATATTCTTTTAATAGAAAGTGGCAGGAAGCCCATCAGAAAATTCAGGAACTCCAGGCCAGCCAGGAGGTGAGAGCAGACCACGAGCAGCAGATTAAGGTGAGTCACTCCATTTCAGTCCCAAGCATGTGTCCTGTAGATACAACAGTGTTGGTCTTGGCCCTGCAGCTACCTGTAGGTCTTTCTTAGCTGGGCTGTGGTTGGTTGCATTTGTAAACAGTAAGTGGCCTGGATGTTACCTGATTGTCTCCTGTGTGCCAGACATTGTACTGGGCACTAGTGGTATCACACTGCATGGGGCAGACTTTTTTGCCCCATGAAGCTCAAGTTCTAGAGGAGGAAGAGTGACTACAAACATACAGAGAAAAAACATAAATGTATGATAACTTCAAATATTGGTGAGTGCTGGGGAGTAAATATAAAATAGGCTTAGCAAGGCAGAAAATCTTCTAGAGTCATCCACCAGTATGAGGCTAAGTTGAGTCCCAGGGACAGGTCTGTCTGACTCAAGCTCAGGCCCTACTTGCTGCTTCTCTGGAGGATGCTGACAGAGATGGAGATTCCCAATTGCTGTTAGAGTGGCCCCTGGACCCTGATCCAAGGCCTGGCCCTTTACTGCCCCCTGCTTTTGGGTCCCTGCATGCCTTCTCCCTTTCTGCTCCTTGGCTGTGGCCCAGCCCCCTGTACTTCTTCTATTGATGCCTTCCAGGGCCTTTGTCTGTCCCTCGAAGCCTCAGGATCTGTCTGCCTGACATCTATCTGCAGATCTCCTTGACCTGGTGTATGGCACAGAGATGGGCTCCTTTAGTGTTTGTCAGCCGACTGGCTGATTTGGTCCTGGTTCTTACTCTCAGCCTATTTAGTTGTTTATCACTAATGGATGCCAGCTGTCTCCCATTGTGTCCCAAGGGGGCCCGCATACTACAAGGAAAAGTCTGTGCTTGCTGTTGGAAAGACTCAGTCGTTACATATGTGTCACTGGAGACACAGAAGCAGATACTACATAGGCAGACTAGGATGTTCTAGTGCTGAGTGTCTCTGGGCCAGGCTATGTTGGTGTAAAGGCTGCTGGCAGTGCATGGTGGGTGGGGGTGGGGTTGGCAGTACGAAGGGCACAGCCAGGCACAACTCCTTAGAGAAAGTGCCTGTACCATGGAGGCTGCTGAGGACCTGGACAGTTTACCACAGTAACTCTGTGGCTTCTGTGACTTTTTTTTTTTCCCTGATAGACTTTATTGTTTTAGAGCAGCTAAATTGAACGGAAGGTGCAGAGTTCCCTATACCCTTTGCCCACACAGCACAGCCTCCCCAGTTATCAGTGCCCCACTAGAGTGTTCCATTTGTTATGGAGATAGACCTGCACTGCCATATCATGTCACCTAGGGTCCATATTTCACTTAGGCTAACTCTTGGTGCTCAGTGCTCTGTGGGTTTGGACAAACCTGTAACGTTGTGTGTCTTCACCATTTGAGTATCATACAGAAGAGTCCTAGTGCCATGAGAATCCTCTGTGCTCTACCTGTTGGTGCCTGCCTTTCCCTCCCAAACCTGTGACAACCACTGCTGCTTTTACTGTGTCTGTAATTTGCCTTTTCCACGATGTCCTGCTGTTGGAACTCTGTGGTTTGTGACCTTTTCAGACTGGCTTCTTTCTCTTAGTGACATGGTGTAACTACCTTTGTGTCTCTTCATGACTTATACTTTTTTCTTCTTATCTGTCCCTGGTCTCCATCAGGATTTGGAGCAGAAGCTGTCCCTGCAAGAGCAGGACGCTGCAATTGTGAAGAACATGAAGTCAGAGCTGGTGCGGCTCCCCAAGGTGGAGCGGGAGCTCAGGCAGCTGCGGGAGGAGAACACCCGCCTGCGGTGAGAGGGGCGGGGCTCATAGGCATGTAGCTTGCCTCACAGCCGTGTGGAGCAGGCCTCTGTCCTCCTGGTTCTCGAGTTCCTTCCCAGGGTGTGTGGCCATCTGAGTGCCTATTTCTGGCCCTATCAGGGAGATGAGAGAGACCAATGGACTTCTTCAGGAGGAGTTAGAAGGGCTGCAGAGGAGGTTGGGGCGCCAAGAGAAGATGCAAGAGACGCTGATCAGCCTAGAGCTGGAAAAGGAGGTGAGGCCCAGATGGGTGCGTGGTTCCCTGTGTGGCTGTGCTCTGCCCTGTCTAGGGCTCCTGAGTTTGTCATACAGTGCGGGTGGTCACCTAGAATGTGGATGCTGCCTTGATCGAGTGGGAAGAATAGTGTCCTGTCACTGTGGTACCTTACATAGCAAGGGGCACTTGAAGTAGCTAATGTGCAGGCCTCTGATAGGGAGAGGGTCCTGGATTATTGGGGGCTGTGTTGTCATGTGTTGGGAGAGGTTAGAGTGATGTGGGAAAGACTTGACCGGATGCTACTGGGCCTGGATAGGGAGGAGGGGTCACAAGCGAAGGAGTGTGGTGGCCTCAGAGCTGGAGAGAACAAGGAAACAGATTCTCCCCTGGACCCTCTGGAGGAACCCAGTGCTCCTTACACCATGATTTTAGCCGAGGGAGACACATTTTCAATTTCTGACCTAAGTGCTGTGAGATATTGAATTTTTATTGTTTTAAACCACTGAGTTTATGGTAACTTGTTTCAGTAGTAGTAGGAAGTCGGGTACAGATGGTGAGTCAGAAGAAACAGCATATAACACCTGGAAGGACCAGAGTGCATGGAGACCTGTGCTAGATTTCCCTGTATCTGCTGCTGGGACTCAGAAGTGGCCCTTAGTGGGAAGGTGGCGGTGCTGGGAAGCTTCTGAAGTCATCTTTTGGGCAGAGGAGGAAACAGGTTCAGAGTAGCTCCCTCTCCTGTCTAATGCATAGAATGTTTGGACTAGAATGTTGACCTCCCGGCTTATGCCTGGGTCTCTTGGCCTTCACACTGCTTCCCTGTGGCTGCAGCCCCTCTTCTTTGGTTTGCCTCATGTACCCGTGTCCCAGGTAGTGTGAGCATCAGCCACCATCTTTAGTGCTTGGCAGCTGCCCACCAGTGAGGCTAGCTACTTCCTGAGGGTCCCTTGGATGCTGTGGCATGTGTTCTTTTCAGAGCTGCAGTACATCCAGGATCCAGGTGGGGCCTCAGAGTCCTCTGTGGCCAGCAGGGGCATTCAGTGGGGGTTCTCATCTCAGATGCTGGCTTCTTTAGGGACTTAGCCTGACAAGACACTTTTCAAGTACTTTTTTCTTTGGATGGCTTTTTTTTTTTTTTTTTGAGACAGAGTCTCACTTTGTCGCCCTTGGTCGAGTGCCATGATATCACAGCTCACAGCAACCTCCAGTTGTTGGGCTTAAGAGATTCTCTTGTCTCAGCCTCCCAAGTAGCTGGGACTACAGGTGCCCGCCACAATGCCCGGCTATTTTTTGTTTGCAGTTGTCGTTTTGGCAGGACTGGGCTGAATTCGAACCCACCATCTCCAGTGTATGTGGCTGGTGCTCTTAGCCTCTGAGCTACAGGCGCTGAGCCAGGATGTAATTTTTTAAAAATTGTTTCAGATTTGGGGTTCTAGAGTGACATCCTGGGTGAAGTGTTGGTATGGACTGTGCTGGCTGTGTGGCCCTGAGCCAGCTCCTTAACTTCTGAGGAGTAGCAGCAGTGTCTGCCCCCTAGGGCTGTGGGGAGCAAGTGAATTTATGTCAAGTGCTCACGACAGTGCCTGGCATATAGTAAACATTTGCTGGGATCAACTGTCATAAAACTATTAACCAAGCACATGCCTGGCACATGAGAGGGGCTCTGGGTGTATTTGACTGAGTGAAGACATTGATAACAGCACTGTGCTTGGCACCAAGTGGATGTCAAAGGAGGCCAGGACAAAGGTATGTAGTTCCTGTCCTAAAATTGCATCAGTTCTAGAAGGTCACTGAGACTCACCTTTTTCAGAGATAGGTCAGCATGGAACATGTATAAGGAGCATAAGAGCCGATGATCCTGTGGGCCACATTCCTGTGTTCTTTGCTCTCCAGAGCTTGTTGCCTTTCTTCTCTGGGACCTCCTGGCTCTAGTCCACCATGTGGCTGGACAAGACCTGGCTCTAGGAGGGAGTCCATGTACCCTAGACAGACCTTGGTATCCTGAGGACCCCGAAAGATGGAAAGTGGGGGGGGCGTCCTTTGGGTTTAGGTGCCCTCTCCACTCCTGGGGCATAGGTTGCAGGGTCACATGTGAGGCTGTTTGCTTTCCCTGCACCTTCACGTTCCCTTTGGCATGTTTGATTCACGCTTGAATTTATGGAGCGTGAAACCTGCAGCCTGACTCCAGCAGTTGGGAAATAACCTGACTTTTCCAGCTTAGACTTGGAGCATTAATGCTTCCAAGCTCAGTGAGGAGGGTAGGCTCTTTCTTCTAAAAGGTTGGGGTGGGGGAGCTTTGCTTTATTATTTTAGTATCTGATGTATGTGATGATCATTTGGCTGTGATGATGGGGACTTTGCTTTCATTGTCTTTTCAGAGGTTGCTGGCAAAGCTGCAGAGCTGGGAGCGGCTGGACCAGACCACAGGCTTGAACCTCAGGTGGGCGGAAGGACTGATGCCTCCCACCGTCCTTTATCTTCTCAGAGGAGGTGATGCTGGTTTCTCCTCTGGCAGAGTAGTTCCTGCCTCCTCACTCTGGTTCTTCAGTCCGGTAGGCTTATGAGGGAAGCTTTTGTCCCATGGTGCTCAGGTTTAATGAGATACTTTCACAGCCAGAGGGAGATGGAGCTGAGCAACTCCTCCTGCTGAAGTCTTAATAACATCTTCATTGAAAATCAGAATATTCACAGCAAAGTGGTGGCAGGTATCTGATTGCCCTGCATTGTTGGGTTTTGTTAAAGGAGTCTTTTTATATATGCCAAGAAAGTAATTGCTTTTGCAGGAAATCATTCCTTTTAGGTGCTTATAACCATTAGAAATGAACTGAGTTTGTAGGGTTAAAGAAAACTGCCATAGTGGAGAGTGTAGTCCCAGTCAGTGCCTGTATCAGCCCCTTGGGCTAGTCTGTGCCCAGCTGATGGCCAGTGAGCCACAGGGTATGGGGCAGGGCAGGGTAGGCATCATGTTCATGCCCATACTTTAGGGCAGTGCTTGTGCCTGGCAGTTGCTCATTGGTCCCTGCCCCTCAGCCCTGCGTGGCCACTGCCCAGTGGCACTCTCTTCATGTCTGCTGCTGTGCTGGTCTCAGGAAGGGCTTAGGATTGATTTTTTTATTATTTTATTTTATTTATTTATGTATTAGGATTGGTGTTTTGAAGGAGTCGTTGGAGCCTGGGACACAGGGTCTGCGGTGTTTAAACAAGCTTTTGTTTTGCTTGCTTGTGGGGTTTTAAGACTTCCACCTCCTTGGTTGTCTTTTCTGCTGCTCTGGGAAACCAGGCCAAGATTGAGACTTCTAAAGAACTGTCCTGTAACTATACTGTCTGACTGCTGGTTCTGGAATCTGCCACCTTCGGATCAGCATTGTTGGTTCCAGTTTGCTGAGACTTGAAAATGCCTCTTTATTTTCTTTTTTGCCTTGTTAAGTCACAGAGGACAGACCAGGCTGCTGTTTCCTCTTGAACTCTCCCTGCAGACCCCAGATTCATGTAGGGCTGGCCTCAGCAGGGCCTGAATGCTTTGTGCTTTTGCCTATTCTCTGGGCTTCTTAACTATCCGGAAGGCATACCTCTTGTTCCCAGGGAAACTGGTCAGATAAGAAACCTCTGTGACTTTCTTTCCTGTAAGTGAGATCAGAGGCCCATTCTCACCTAATGAGACCAGCCTTATTAGAGAGTTCTGGTGTCCAGTGTGTGCCACAAGCATGTAGTACCAGTCAGGCATGTAGGCCAGCTGCAGTTTCTGGTCTGAATGGCACAGAGGTTTTTTATGGCCAGTTGGAAGGTATAGCTACTCCTGGAGCCTTTTGGTCCCATTTCTGTATCTCAGGGCCCTGACCTGAGCATGGCTGGCACGAGGGCCATCTGGGCCTTGGGAAGACTATGTGTTGTGCCTTGCCTTTTGTGTTCACTTGGCTTCCCCTAGTGGTTAGGCCCTGGGTCTTGCAGAGGTGGAGGGTGGGTGTGCCCATTGCATGCTTACTGGGCAGGGAGGGGTGGGGAGTGTGCATTTCTGCTACCCTGTATCTTTGATGAGGAAAATAGATGGCACAGTATAGCTACAAAGTATGTTTAAGGACCATACATTGAAAACTATACAATGTAACTGAGAAAACAAAAGAAGATAATAATGTAAATAAAAGTAGAGAGATTATCATAGGAAAAGATACTATTTTTCCCTCCTCTACTCTGGCATAGCCATGGTCTCAACACTTTGGACATCAGATGTTGGGGGGGGTTTCCCCTCACAGCAAGCAGTTTTCCAGGGCATACCAGCTGGGTGTCCTATAATCCATTCCAGACATTATCTGCCTGAAACTGGTGGCAGATCCCACATGCTGAGTGCTCAGTCTTAGAAAACAGGCTCCTATTTCAGATACCAGTAGGTTGCACTTCTCACTGGCAGGCTACAAAGCAGGGATCCCACTGCCCCTTCCTGGGGTCCATCTATTTGCTGGAGCCACTCCTGGAACTCATGGAAGCACTTTGTTACATTTGCTTATATATTACAAGGGATATTATAGGCTTGGCGCCTGTGGCTCAAGTGGCTAAGGCGCCAGCCACGTACACCTGAGCTGGAGGGTTCGAATCCAGCTGGGGCCCACCAAACAACAATGACGGCTGCAACCAAAAAAATGGCCGGGCGTTGTGGTGGGCACCTGTAAACCCAGCTACTTGGGAGGCGGAGGCAGGAGACTCGCTTGAGCCCAGGAGTTGGAGGTTGCTGTGAGCTGTGATGCCACGGCACTCTACCCAGGGGGACAGCTTGAGGCTCTGTCTCAAAAAAAAAAAAAAAAAAAAACAAGGGATATTATAAAGGATGCAGATAAAGAGCCCAATGGAAAAGATGTGTAGGGTGAGGTATGCAGGAAGGGGTGCAGAGCTTCCACATACTCTAAGCTTACCACCTGTTCAGATGTCTACAAGCTCTCTGAACCCTGTCCTTTTGGGTTTTTAGGAAGACCTCACTATGTGGGCGTAATTGATTATATCATTAGCCATTGGTGTCACTTCATTTTTCAGCCCTGCTCCTCCCAGGAAACTCCCAGCCCTCTGATCCTGCCTGAGTCTTTCTGGTGACTGGCCGGATCCTGAAGCTGCCTAGGGGCTGCAGCCTCACAGGTATCATTAGCACATAAAAGATGCTTCATTGCTACAGAGATTCCAGGACCTGTATGTCAGGAAATGGAATATGGAATAAAGATACTGTGTTTGTGTATTGGAAGAGTTAGGATTTTTTTTTTTTTTTCAGACAGAGCTTTCAAGCTGTCACCCTGGATAGAGTGCTGTGGCATCACAGCTCACAGCAACTTCTAACTCCTGGGCTCAAGCTAGTCTCTTGCCTCCGCCTCCCAAGTAGCTGGGGCTACAGGCACCCGCCACAGCGCCCGGCCATTTTTCGGTTGCAGCCGTCATTGTTGTTTGGTGGGCCCGGGCTGGATTCGAACCCACCAGCTCAGGTGTATGTGGCTGGCGTCTTAGCCTGTTGAAACACAGGTGCTGAGCCAAGATTTAGGATTCTTAAAATGGCACTTTGCTTACATTGACCCATGTATTTGACATAATCCCAGTCAGAATCCAAGCAGGCTTTTTGGGTATAAGTTGATAAACTGATTTCTAAGATTCTATAGAAATCCTAGAATGGCCATAATAATGTTGACAAAGAACAAGCTAGAAGCTGGGCACTGTGGCTCACATCTGTAATTCCAGCATTCTGGGAGGCTGAGGTGGGAGAATTGCCTGAGTTCAGGAGTTTAAGACCAGCTTGAGCAACAGTGAGACCTGGACTCTCATAAAAATAGAAAAAATTAGCTGAATATGTTGGCACCCACCTATAATTCCAGCTACTTGGGAGACTGAGGCAGGGTGATCACTTGAGCCCAGGAGTGTGAATTTGGAGTGAACTATGATGATACTACTACACTCTACCCTGGGTATCAGAGATAGACTGTCTCAAAAAAAAAAAAAGTGCTTATAGACCAGAAGATTTCAAGACACACTACTAACTACATTGAAACTGTGGTTTTGGTGTAACGATAGACATGTAAATCAGCAGAACTGAACAGAAAGTTCAAAAATAATTCAAGAATATAGTATTGATCCTTCGGCAAAAGTGTGAAGGTAATGGAATGAGAGGAAGATAGTCTTTTCTACAAATGGAGTTAAAACAACAACAGGATACTTGTGGTAAAGAATGAACCTTATGCTCATCATCCCTAATTATTAGAGAAATGCAAATCAAAACACCCTGAGATACCATCTCACCCCAGCGAGAATGGCCCACATCACAAAATCTCAAAACTGCAGATGCTGGCGTGGATGTGGAGAGAAGGGAACACTTTTACACTGCTGGTGGGACTGCAAACTAATACAACCTTTTTGGAAGGAAGCATGGAGAACCCTCAAAGAACTCAAGCTAGACCTCCCATTTGATCCTGCAATCCCATTACTGGGCATCTACCCAGAAGGAAAAACATCCTTTTATCATAAGGACACTTGCACTAGACTGTTTTTTGTTTTTTTTTTAAAGAGTGAGAGTCTCACTTTGTCACCCTTGGTAGAGTGCTGTGGTGTCACAGCCCACAGCAACCTCCAGCTCTTGGGCTTAGGTGGTTCTTTTGCCTCAGCCTCCCGAGTAGCTGGGACTACAGGCGCCCGCCACAACGCCCGGCTATGCACTAGACTGTTTATTGCAGCTCAATTTACAATCGCCAAAATGTGGACACAGCCTAAATGCCCACCAACTTAGAAATGGATTAACAAGTTGTCGTATGGGTACACTATGGAATACTATTTAGCCATTTAAAAAAAATGGAGACTTTATAGCCTTTGTATTAACCTGGGTGGAAGTGGAACATATTATTCTTAGTAAAGCATCACAAGAATAGAGAAGCATGAATCCTATGTACTCAATTTTGATATGAGGACAATTAATGGCAATTAATGACATGGTGGGGTGGGGGAAGGGAAGAGCAGAGAGAGAGAAAAGAGGGGGTGAGGTCTTGGTGTGTGCCACACCTTTTGGGGGCAAGACGCGATTGTAAGAGGGACTTTACCTAGCAAATGCAATTACTGTAACCTGGTTTCTTGTACCGTCAGGGAATCCCCAACAACAACAAAAAAAGGAATGAACCTTATTACTTATCTCATACATTTTAATTCTAATGGAATGTAGACCTATGTGTAAAATCCTAAATGTATGGAAGCTCAGCTCT
Organism: Perodicticus potto; assembly: GCA_963574655.1. NCBI lineage: Eukaryota > Metazoa > Chordata > Mammalia > Primates > Lorisidae > Perodicticus > Perodicticus potto. The sequence goes on along the minus strand of CAUYRH010069702.1, from coordinate 47,917 downwards.
AGCAAAGAGGTCTTAGAACACACAGATGTGAACCATAAATGAAAAAAAAATTGACAGGTTAGTCTTTATCAAAACTAAAAACCTTTGTCCTCAAAAGACATAAAATGAAAAGACTGACCAAGAACTAGAAGAAAATATTTGCCATATGTATATCTAACCAAAGATATGTATCAGAACATGTGAAGAGTTCTTACAGGCTGGATGCATTGGCTCATTTCTGTAATCCCAGCACTTTGGGAGGCCAATACAGGATCACTTGAGGCCAGGAGTTCACCACCAGCCTGAGCAACAGAGTGAGACCCCTGTCTCTGCAAAATAACATTAGCTGGGCATAGTGATGTATGCCTGTAGTCCCAGCTATATGGGAGGCTGAGAGTGGAGGATATCATGAGCATAGGAGTTAAAGGTTGCAGTGAGCTATGATTGTAACACTGTACTTCAGCCTTGGTGATCCAGCAAGACCTGTTTCTAAAAAAAGAAAAAAAATGTCTTACAAATCAGGAATATGACCAGATTAAATTTTAAAAAATAGTCATTAGATTTTGACTAGATACTATATATATGTTATGTGTGTGTATATATATATATTTTTTTTTTTTTTTTTGAGACAGAGTCTTACTTTGTTACTTTGTCACCTTGGGTAGAGCATGGTGCCGTCACAGCTCCCAGCAACCTCAAACTCCTGGGCTCCAGTGATTCTCTCTCTCTCTCTTTTTTTTTTAAATTTAGAGACAGAGTCTCACTTTATCGCCCTTGGTAGAGTGCTGTGGCGTCACAGCTCACAGCAACCTCAGACTCCAGGGCTTAGGCAATTCTCTTGCCTCAGCCTCCTGAGTAGTTGGGACTACAGGCATCCGCCACAACGCCCGGCTATTTTTTTGTTGTAGTTTGGCCAGGGCCAGGTTTGAACCCTCCATCCTCAGTATATGGGGCCGGCGCCCTACTCACTGAGCCACAGTTGCCACCCTTGAGTGAGTCTCTTGCCTCAGCCTTCCAAGTAGCTGGGACTACTGTGTCCATCTCGACACCCGGCTATTTTTGTTTTTAGAGACGGGGTCTCACTTTTGCTGGGCTGGTCTCGAGCTTGTGAGCAATCAACTTTGGCCTAGGATTACAGATGTGAGCTACTGCACCTGGCCCTTGTATGGATACTTTATAGAAGTAGATATATGAATGGTAAATAAGGACATGAAAAGATGCTCAGCCTCGTTAGTCATTAGGAGAATACAAATTAAGATTACAGTGAAGTACCACTGTGTACCTAAAAGAATCACTGAAACTAAAAAGACTGACTATCCCACTGTTGGCAGCAATGTGGAACAGATCTCTCACGCATTGCCACTGGAAGCAGAAAATGGTACACATCTTGAAACTACTTTGGCAGCTTTTAAAACACTTACGTTATGACCCAGCAGTTCCATTCCTGGTTGTAGAGAAATGAAAACATGACCTGGTGAAGACTCATACAAGAATGTTCATGGGTATTTTGTTCTAGTAGTGAAAAAGTGGAAATGACTCCAGTGTCTTTCAGTAGAGGAAGGGATGAATGAGCCACACTCCCAGTGTGGATGCTGCTTAGCATTAAGGTATAGACCACTGCTGTGTGTAGTAATACCAGTTGCCTGCTGCATGAAGGAAGCCAAACTCACTGAGTACACACTGTATGATTCCATTTATTTGAAACTTAAAACAAGGCAAAACTGAGCTGTGACTGAAAGGTCAGTGACTCTTGGAGTCTAGTGTTGTGGTTAGACTGGGGCATGTGGGAGTCTTGTGGGGGCTGAGATATTACTGACTCAGTAGACATGGTGGCTGCACAGGTGTGTCAAAATTTATGATGATGTATTTAAGGTGGCTACATAAGTCAGTAAAGCTAGTCTATAAATAGTGAACAGCCAGCTCTTGTAATCCGCTGGGGGTGAGGTGAAGGAAGGACCTTCCCTCAGAGGTGACTTGGACTGAGTTAGGGAGTGGATAGTGGGTGCTGTTTAAAGCCAGTCTGCCCTGAGCTTATGGAAGGTCTGGATCTTTGGGACTAAGGGTACCAATGCTGTGGGGAATGGCATCAGGTATGGGCTACTCAAGGTCGGGGAATTTCATGTGCTTAATAAAAGGTAAAACAAAACTAGCACATGGTAAATGCAAGCAGATAAAATGAAAAGTGGAATATGGCCTTCACCCCTTACCTCACCCAGGTGACCTCACCAAGGGCTGGATGCCCAGGGGTGCCATTTACAGAGCAAGACTGAAGATCCTGGATGTGGGTGGCAGGGGATACTGTTCTCAGCCCCAGTTTGTCTTTTAGGAAATGCTTGATAAGTTTCTTGTGTGTCTTTCTAGAAATGTGTGCACATGCAAGTTCTTTGTGTATCCTTCCCTGTTTTTAAATTGGGGTTCATTCTATAGTTTTGTTTTGCAACTTAACTTTTTTCACTTAATTTTTTTTTTTTTTTTGCATATTTACAGATATGTACAACTGTCACCACAATCCATGTTTGACCTTTTTGATAACCTCCTGGAAAACCCATCCTGTTAGCTGTGACTTTCCTCCATTCCTTCCCATCCCCAAGCAGGAAACAACCCATTTTGGTTGGTACTAGATTTCCCTACTCTGTACTTCTATGCAAATGTTTTCACTTAATTTTTGACAGTATTTCTGCCGCAGCACAGATTGCTTTACTGAATTATCTTAAAGAGCTCTACAGTATTATGGGGTGTGGAAGGACTCTGATTTACTTAAGCAGTCCCCTATTGATGGAGAGTTAGTTTATTTCCAGTTTTTCCCCCTATTAGCAGTGCTATGTTGGCCGGATAAATTCTAAAAAGCAGAATTTTTAGTTCGAAAGATATGTGCATTTGAGATTGATAGCTGGTGCCAAATTGCCCTCCAGAAAAGCTTTACTTCTGTACATTTCAATCGTGGTATGTGAATGTCATCACTTAATTGGGATAGTGTGCTTTCGAGGCTGTAGTAGAGGTTCAGGGGGAAGTCACAGTGAAGTGAGGAAAGTGGGCATCTTCAGTGGCTTGGCTTTTAAAAGTGTCATTTAGCAATTCATACTGAGGGGAGTCTTATTAAATAGGAATGGAAAGAGTGCTGAGTCCCTCTCTAGTCAAGCCTTTTTTTTTTAATGGAGAAAAGAACTCGCTTGCAGCAAAGTGGCCTATTACTTGGCTCCTTGCCCTGCCCCTTTTGGTGCCTGAATCTGGCTTTGTTTCAGATCCGCCTGAATGGATGTCACGACTGTCAGCATGAGTATAGGCCTGGTGGGTATTGAGGTGGGCTTGTGGAGGATGCAGGTGCTGGGCAGCTGAAAGGCAGGCGGTGTTTGTGGCTCTGAGGCCTGGCAGTGGTGCCCATCTGAAACTGCTGACCCGCTGCCCTTGAGTCAGGGTTAGGAACCTGCAAGTGCTGATGTGGATTCTTTCCCAGAACAGTTGTAGGCTGACCAGATGACAGGTCTTGGGGACTAGCCTCCCTGATGTGCAAGGCCAGTTAGGAGGACGGTGAGGGGAGTGCACAGGCTCCTTAGCAAGGATCTAATTGAATGGCCTGGACACTTTTTGCTGTCCTAGTTACTGTGGTCACAATTCGTAATTATCTGGGTGTTGAAGGTAGGTGAACTGTCAGGTGCCTTGGTCCATCTCAGTTGGTCTTGGCTGGTTGTCTTTGGGGTGTGAGGGGGAGGAAGGAGAAGTGTTCCCCTTCTGGGTTCTTGTGGTGGTGGGGAGGCCCTTTCTTCTGATTTTACATCGTAATGCCTTGCTGGTCTCAGCTGTGTTCTCTCTCGGCCTGTCTGTTCACCATAGCCGCTCTCGTGGAGCCCATAGTCTGGAGTGGAGGGCCCTTTAGGTCCATGTTTTGTGATGTTTGGTCCCCAGGCCCCTGAAGTCCTGGCGTGACAGGCTTCCTCCCCACCAGAGTTGTGCAGGCCACAGGCATCTAAATTGATTTATGGCTTTTCAGTCTCATGTGCAGTGCCACTACTCTCCTTTAAATACTAGCTCATTCTTGTGGCCGAGAGCCGGCTTCTTTTCTGCCTGGAAGATTGTATTGGCTTTCTTTAAGCTCTATCCTCTCAATCCTAAGAAATGAGTTAAGAGCAGGGGCTTGTCTTCCACACCTCTGTGCTTGGCATACAGACAGCATTCACTACACGTTTGAGGATTGGAAGAGTAAGTGAGGGAGTTATTGGGCATTTGTGTCTTGGGCTTAGTGGTTTGGAACCTCTTTGGGCGGCTTGGCTGCTGTGATGAGGCCCCGCATTACTCAAGCTGTTGTGCCACAGTGGGCAGTGTGAAGCGGGGGCAGCAGAGAGCTTCCTGATAACTGCTCTTTTGCACTGCAGCCCTGGCCGCCTCCTCTGCTCCCTCATGAAGTTTCAGGTGGATGTTCCTAGCTGCATTGATAGGCACAGAGGACGTGGCTCTGTGTAGCCCCTGCTGTTGAGCTTTATTTGGTTGGGCTTGCTGGGAACACATCCCCTCTGACTACACTGTGCAGGGCAGGCTGTGGTAAGGAAATACAAGGGAAGTGCTTCCCAGGAGAGCACCTGTAGGACTGCCCTCCCCACTCTCCCCAAGCCACTCAGCTGAGCACCCCTGAGGCGTGTCCTGAGATCCTTAGTTCCTGTTTCTCTGACTTGGCTTTTGAAGCACTTTGCGGGGGCTTTTCTCCAAGCTTTGTAGATAGGGCTTTTCTACTTCTATGCTTCCTTTTAAATTGATTAAAAAAAGTCTAAAGCCAGATAGTGGAACAACTTAGGCAAATTAAACTGTGATGGATTCCTCGGAGATTATTTTAGAGGAGGGGATGACATCTCAGGTCTGGGCTGGTGCCTTCTTGTGGGCCTGGAGCTCCCAGGGTGCTCCAGGGTAATGCAAGAAGAGGGCAGCTGGGGTGGTTTTAAGGGGGTGTGTGGGGGAGGGGTGAAGCAGATGCCCCTGAAAAGCCAGAGGCAGAAGGTAAAGACCTCCCTGAGAGTCCACCACTGCTTGCCTGGCCGCAGACAGATTCTTAGCAGCCAGCTGGCTTGGAGGGCTGGTGTCTTAGGCAGGCTGAGGGGTACATGCTTTGCCACCTGTGTTCAGCGGGACATCACCTTAGTGGTCGGCTGGAGCTGTTGCATTAGAAGCTATAGGCCTTAACCCCTCTGTCCGCCCTCTCCCTGTCACTCTCTTAGTCTTCCCCACTCCCCTTCCCTTACTCCTGCCTTTCCCCTGCCCCTCATCTTCCCCCTGTCACCCACTATACTTCTCCTAATGCCCTCCTCACTGCTGCCTTCCCCCTGATGCCCTTCCCTGTGCCCTGTGTGGCCTTGGTTCTTGGGGTGAAGCATGTGCTCCCTGGCTATTGAATTTCCTAGAACTCAGGTCAGTCAGCACCCATATCCTGCTCCTCCCAAGCAGCCCTGTACACTGCTGGCTAGTGCTGGCTGCCTGGGAACTTGTGCTCTGATTCTGCTGAGAGGCAGGAGCTAAGGTAGGTGGCAGGGCCAGCTGGCTCTGTGCCCTCAGTGACTGCAGGTGGGGATGTGCCTGAAGCAGGCAATCTTTGCAGCAGAGCCCTTTGTGCAGAGCCACATCAAGGAGAACAGGTTTGTGTTAGCAGAAGTGATATGAAATGGTCATTTCAATAACAGGGCTCATTGGATAGCTGCAGTGGACTCACCGTTGCACTCTCTCCAGAAGTTGCATGTTGCTCCCATTGTCCAGGGCAGAGCTCTGACCCTTGTGCTCAGAAGTAGCATGTACACTTGAGTGTCTCAGGAGCACAATGCTGGGGCACCCCATGCAGACTCTATAGCTCTGATGCACTACCAGGTGCCTCAGAGAAGGGTTTGGTGCCTGCCAGGATTGCTTAGACCTACTGTGTGCAGGCCTGGGGCACTGAACAAGAGGGTTATTGCTGTGGGTGCTCATGTCTAACAGGGGTCCCGAGGATGAGATGGAAGCAGGTGAAGTGGAGAAAAAGGTATTCCTGGTTCAGAGAGAGATGGGAGTCAGCTCGGAGCAGGTGCTGGAGTGATGGGTGGGGGCAGGAAACAGTGGTGCCATGTGGGGTTGGGGTACTGGGTCAGCATGCACGTGCTGCACAGGGGAAGCCAGCTGGGCTTGCTCCTGAGCTCTCATTCTTGTTCCCTTCACCTGTTTCTGGGGTACCCTGAGAGGGATAGGGGCAGGGTGGTAGGCTTGTGTGGGAGTAGCTTTTATAGAGACCCTCTGCCTTGAGAGGTGTGTTGATTTGTGGTCCCTCCCCTATTCTGGGTCTTTGTGAAGTTGTGGCTTCTTGAAAGAATCAGTTAGCCTTCTGTGGGTTTGGATGTGTGCCTTCTACTTCTACAGCACAGCTCTGGGGCTCTTGTTTGGGTGGTGTCAGAGGGCCTGGCGTGTGTGCATCTGTGTCATACCTGCCAGGCCTGGCGCATGCCTGGCCAGGCCTCTTCAGCAGGAGGTGGCCACTGCTACTCACTGAGCCGCTGAGGAAGGAGGGGCCTTCACGTGACATATAGTGGCCCTTGGGACACATACACAATCACCAGGTGGGTTCTTGCTGCCCTCTTTTTCCTCTTCCCTTCTTGGTCAGAGGTTAGAGCTTCTCGTTCAGGTCCTTTTGCCACACACTGAGAGGCTCTTGTCCCCTTCTGAGCTCAGGTGGACCTAACTGGACACCTGTGTGACATGGAGGAGCCCTAGGGACCCTGGGCTAGGCCTGAAGATGGCTGAGGGGAACTGGTGTTCTACTGTACCACCAGCCCTTGGGCCCTGAAGTGGGCAAGTTGGACAGGTTTAAAACTTTCCCCTCTTCCGTGAGGCTCTGGGGAGCTTGACTTCACCATATAAAATACAGAATCCAGCACTCCTGTGACATTTCCTCATTGATTGCTAGAGTAGTTCGAAAGAGCCTTTTTTTGTATGATTGTTTTTCTTTTAATTAGAGCAAACTTCCTGAAATAGATGGTGGTGGAGACGTGGGTTTGTTGCTGCTCTCTGAAGGTGGAAGAGAGCTCTTGTGTGGCAGATAGCAAGCCAGGTACCAGACATGCTTTATTTAAGGTATGACTGGAACCTTTTGTAGAAGAGGTGAGAGGAGGAATGAGGACAGGGGCTGGTGTTTTGTCCTAGTGGTACTGGGGTTTGGGCTTCTGTCTGCCAGCGAGTTTTGGGTCATGTGGCCTCATACTACATTTACTTTCCTCCTTTTGCTTACATGTGAGCATTTCTTGAGCTCTTAGCATGTTTTAGTCACTATGCTGTGTACTGGGGACACAGCTGTAAGTTAGGGGCTGTTTTCGAGCTATCTCCCATCTAGTCATGCAGAAGAGGCTATGCTTGAGAGCTTGGGAGGATGTTCCAGGCAGGGCAGGTGATTTGTGGGACACAGACCACAGTCATCCCATCCTGAGGATGATTTGACTTCATGCTGCAGTAACTGGGAGCACTTGAAGATCTTAACCAGGGAATAATATATCCTCTCCATGGGCTTCTTCCCTCCCCTGGATTTTTTTTTGGCCGGGGCTGGGTTTGAACCTGCCACCTCTGGCATATGGGGCTGGCGCCCTACCCCTTTGAGCCACAGGCGCCACCCCCTTCCCTGGATTCACTGAATGAGGAGGGCCCGGCTGCGTGGTGGGGTCCTGCAAGGGGAAGTTGCTGGGGTTGTCTGTGTTGGTGCAGGTTCCAGCCTTGTGGTGGTGGTGGGGGGCAGGTGGTATTCCCCATGGTCAGAGGAGAGCCTCGACAGCTTGGAGCAGTGGTGGTACTTGAGTTGTCATTGCAATTAGAGTTGAAGTGTGCTGTGCCGGTGAGCAAGGGGACTTGGCTGGAGGCCTTCAGATGTCTGGAGAGGTTTTGTGTTCAAGGCTAGATTCTTTCCCCCTTTTTCTTTTCTCCTCTGGTAAATTCCTGTTCCCTCTGACTATGGCTTCTGTTGGTAGAAATGTGGTTTTGGAAAAACTCATTTGTTTATTCATTCTTTGAACATTTATTTGGAGACCTGCTGTTTGTCAGGCATTTAGCTAACTCTGGGGATAAGTGATGAGCACAGCACAGTCTGTGCCTGCGTAGTGTGCTCAGATAGCTTTCAGACAAATAAAACAGAAGGGCCTGCCTCCTTAGGCTTGGTGAGTTGGAAGATGCTACAGAAGTTGGAGACAAACCTGTTGTGTCCTTGTAGAATGTGAATGATACTGGTGGGAATGAAGGCCAGACATTTTCTCTGGTGTGCAAACAGGTGGCTTACAACAGCTTTCAGCTTTCATATTTTTAAGGACAGTCCCTGTTCTGAAGAGGGGCTTCACTTTGCTGGCAGGATGGCATCGTTCAAGGTTGTGATTGATCTAGAGAGCTGCTGTATAGTTTACAAAGCCATTCATAATTAGTGTTTTATTTGCTCCTTCTTACCACTCTGTGGATTAAGCTAGATCAGCTCTATTACCTCTGCCTAGGGGAGGCAGGCCCAGGGATTCTGAGAGGGGCTGACTGGCTGAAGGTCATGCAGTGCGTATGTGGTGCCATAACTGTGTTGCTTGGCTTGTTCTTGAGCATGGTGGGCTCTGCCCTCAATAACCTCCATCCATCTGGCTTGCCACATGGTGCCATGCAGCTGGGTCCTACCCTTTGTGAGATGATTAGCCCAATACTGGCACTTAAAAGGATTCTCTTGGGGAGCTGCCCATCCATTTAGCCTGAGAAGAATTCAGCACACGCATGGGCATGAAGCCCATCAGCTGACGGCGTCTCTTTTAGACCTGATAGCTCCCAGCTGAACTTTGGCAAGAAGGGCCTTCTGCTTGCTGAAGGGCTGACCTACCTGCCTTTGTTTGGAGCCAAGCACCTCCTAGTAGGTTCTGGGATTTGGTTTTTAGTGGGAGGAGGCTCTCTGTAAGGTAGTGGAAGAGCAGTAATTACTTGGGAGAGGAAGCATTTAACTTCTGAGGCTGCAACACAATACTATCTTGTTCGTGGAGGCGGCTGAGTTAGAAGATTAGCAATTAATTTTTTATTACATGCAAACTACTCTTCTAGGTTCATGGAACTAAACAGTCCTCCCACAGCAAGGGAGGGGCAGGTTTCTACTTCATTTAATTTTTCAGAGCACTGCTGTTTGTCTGCTTTTGAACTGATAGGAATTGTTTACGAGTCTATGTGGAGGACATTTAGACACAATTTTCTGTATTCTCATTTGTTCTTTAAGGTTTTTACTTTTTTCTATATTGCTAGAGTTTATTGCGGTTAGGTCTCAGGAGTATTTTGTCTTTTATTAGGATTACAATTACAAAATGCAGGTATCAACTGTCTTTTAGAATAGACAAGTTGTAGCATGTTTGTTTTAGAGAAGCTCCTTTTAAATCCAAGCTCTTTTTTTATTGACTCTTATGTGAAAATTAGGTTTGGTTTTCTAGCCAACTGAGTTGAGAAGAGTCACTGATAGATGTTACTGGCATCTCTTTCAGTTTGGGCATTTTTATTGTACACTAGAGCTTAAGTTGCAGTGCGATAGGCCTCCAATAGGGGTTGTCACCTGCAAGTTTTTTATGCTTGATTCTTTGGAATCAAAGACGTGGTAATAGAAAATGTACTTTCTTTTGTTTCATCAATTAGTAGGCTAGTTTTTTTTTTTTTTTCTGGTAACCAAACTAAACTATGATGGGATGTTATAGATTTAGGGCAGAAGTTAGAAAGTGTATTCTTCAGAGGGTCAGGCTATAAACATTTACTTTGTGGCTTTGTGGGCCATCAGGTCTCTGTTGCAGTTGCTTACTTCTGCCTTTGTGGGGTGGGACAGGGTGACCAACCCTTCCCGTTTGCCTGGGACTAAGGAGTTTTGCTTAGGAGGTGGGACTTTTCATGTTAAAACTGGGTTGACCCAGGACAATAACAGTTATTTTAGAGTGGAAGCTCCCATGGATCATTTGTAAATGAATGGATGTGGCTATGTTCTAGTAAAACTTTATTTTCAAACAGATGGTGGAGTAGGATTGTCTGAGGCCTATACCAGGCTACCCCTATATGAGGATACTGGGCTGGCCATTTGCTTTAGAAAACCAACTCAGAGCCTTGCTGTCTTCTTTTTCTGTAGCTCCTGTGTTCCATGCAGCTTTCTGTTCACATGGGATCATGGTAATTCCTTTCTTACTGGTGGCAGAGTATGACCTTATCTCAGGGTGTTTGTGGAAGTGAACCTACTGTAACATCATGCCCCCTAAGTCCTAGCTCAGTGTACCAGCTGGAATCCTGACATTGCAGTGAGGTCCTGTGGAGGGACCTGTAGTTATCTGCGGGATGTGTTACCCTTCAGTTAAGAATTCTGAAGGGGCGCAGTGGCTCACGCCTGTAATCCTAGCACTCTGGGAGGCCGAGGTGGGTGGATCGCCTGAGCTTATAAGTTGGAGAACAGCCTGAGCCAGAGTGAGACCTCATCTCTAAAAATAGCTGGGCTTTGTGGCAGGTGCCTTTAGTCCCAGCTAGCCACTCAGGAGGCTGAGGCAAGAGAATCGCTTGAGTCCAAGAGTTTGAGGTTGCTGTGAACTCTGATGCCATGGCACTCTACTAAGGGAGATGAAGTGAGACTGTCTCAAAAACAAAAAAAAGTCTGAAGGATAAAGCCTTATAGGTTTGCTTCTGGGTTTGAGAAATGCTCTTCTGTCTTATCATTTTCTTTGGTTAGCTGGGAGTTCTCAGGAGAGGGCATTGTAGTCATATCTCTTCTATCAGCAGATATTTGAGAACTTACAACATGCAGTGGCAGAGGCTGGTGGGGGGAGCAGCAGACAGCGAGAACAGCTGTGGTTCCTGTACCGGCAGCACAGATAGCACTGCTGAGGCTGTGGGAGAGGGCTTCACCTGTCCCAGGGCAAGGAGTGTCCTCGGGAGGGAATGCTGTCTCTGGGAGATGGTGGATGCTGGGACCTGGGCTTGGGAGCATGTGGTCTCACCCTGTGTGACCTAGACTGATGGTTTGTGCCATCTGTCTCAGTCTGCCTCAGCCTAGTTTCACTGGTCCTTTCTGGGGCTTTCCTGGAGAGGGAGTGAGCCTCTTCTCTCATTGTTTCTTTTTTCAGGTTTCTGATTCTGAGGGTTGGGCTTAGGGCTTCCAGTCTTCCTGTTCCTGGGAAAAGGCTGCAGTCCCTCCTCAGAGTATAGTGAGCTTCCTGTTTATACAGTAAATAGTTGCTTTTGTTTCTGTCAGAAACATGAATGACTGTTTGGAGCATTTCCATTTGCTGACAGCCCTTGCCAAATTAATTTTATTTAATTATCTCCCAGGGCTAAGCTTGAATACGCTTTGTGTTAAATTTACAGTTTTCCCCCTTTTCTAAATGAAATGAACTTAATATCCTTGTTAAAATCTGATTAAAACTAAAATTGAGTTTTTTGAAGTCTGATTATCCCATGAAATGGAATTTTTAAACCTAATTACAGATGGATTTGCATATACTTTTCAGCACCATTGAAAAGAAAGTTGAAATAAATTTATTAATGACGTCCTTTTCTCTACCTTCCTTGGGGCATGACGTAGTTTACAAGCATGAGGGGGTGTTGAGACCTGTCACCCTTCTCCCCACCCTTCCTTAGAAAGAATTTTTTTTCCTTTAATTTTATTCTTTGGAGAATCAGTTCCTAGGGAGTTTGAGCTTATTCTCATTTTCATTCTCATCTTGGCTACTTTACCAATTTAGGTAGATGATGATTTTTCTGAACTGTTTGCTAATATTTGACGATCTTGTCTTTCAGGAAGGGGATGGGAGAGTAGATAAGTGACTGCAGCTGCTGGAGTTTCCCTTAGGCTCAAAATATGGATTTATAATTAACAAGTTGCCTTCACCCTGATTTTAGATTACATTTGTATTATTGCAAAAGAAAAGACAGACTTACTCTTATGTGTGAAATAAACAGGGATTTCATGCTCTTATCCTTTGAGAAGTCCCCTGTTCTTGTGCGGCATTGGGTCCCGTTGCCTGTTCTGGTTTCCTAACGGCACATGTAGGTGGCACATGTCCAGTTTCACTCACCCTCTGCCTGTCTGTCCCCACATTTTGACTTTGTCTGGAATGACATAGAAATGGAATCATATGGTATATAGTCTTTTGTGTCTGGATGTTTTCACTTACATAATGTTTTCTTAAAAACATTTGTTTACTGCCAGTATCAGGAGTTTGTCTTTGTTATACTGAATGGATGTACCATAATTTTTAAGTCCAGTTTTTGGCTCTCAACAAATGAAGTTTCTATGAACATGTATGCACAATTTGTTTTAGAAAGTCTTGGAAAAATACCCAGAAGAGGGATTTCTGAGTGATGTGATAAGTATATTTTAACTATAAAAAACTGCCAAACTCTTTTTCAAAGTGGCTTCCTTTTTTTTTGTTCTTTTAAATGTTGAGACAGAGTTTCACTATGTTGCTTCTCTAGAGTGCAGTGGTGTCATAGCTCACAACCTCAGACTCTTGAGCTCAAGTGATTCTCTTGCCTCAGCCTCCCAAGTAGTTGGGTCTACAGGCACCAGATATTTTTAGAGATGGAGTCTCACTCCAGCTCAGGCTGTTCTCAAACTTATGAGCTTAGACGATCCGCCTGCTTCTGCCTCTCAGAGTGCTGGGATTACAGGTGTGAGCCACTGTGTCTGCCCCTGAAAGTGGCATTCTTATTTTGTCCTTCACAACAAAGCATGAGAATTCTGGTTGTCTAACCATCTGGGCAGTATTTTCATTGGTTTTAATTTTCCCCATTCTGGTGGTGCTTTGTGGTGTTTATTCTTGTTTCCCTGGTCACTGATGATGTTGTATATCCTCTCATAAATGTCTTTTCAAAGTCTTTTACCCATTCTTTAATTGGGGCTGTCTTTGTCATCTTATTGAGTTCTATATATATTCATGATGGGAGTCTTTGTGACACGTATGGGAAATACTTTTTCCCAGTACAGGGCTTGTCTTTTCATTTTCTCAGTGTCTTTTGAAGAGTTAAGTCTGATTTATCAATTCATTTCTGTTTGTGTCTGACTAACTCAAGCTTCTAGAAATTTCCTAGGCTTAGCTTTGATGTTAATTTTGAGTTAATTTTTGTGTGTGGTAACAATTGAGGGTCCCTTTTATTTTTTTCAATACATGTTCCTGTTTTCCCTTTGAATTACTTTGGCACCCCTGATGAAAGTCAGTTGGCCATATATATATTCATGGATTTATTTCTAGACTGTTCTTTTCCATTGATCCATATGTCTTATTTTGCCAGTACAGTAATGTTCTAATTACTGTAACTTCATAGTAATTTTTTTTTTTTTGAGAGACAGAGTCTCACTTTGTCGCCCTTGGTAGAGTTTCGTGGCATCACAGCTCACAGCAACCTCCAGCTCTTGGGCTTAGGCAATTCTCTTGCCTCAGCCTCCCGAGTAGCTGGGACTACTGGCACCTGCCACAACGCCTGGCTATCATAGTAATTTTTAAAATAAGATGGGAAGCCATCTAACCTTTTTCTTTTTTTGTAAAAAAATTGTTTCATTTTCATTCAAATTTTAGAATCAGCTTTCATTTGGTTATTATGTTTGAAAAGTCTGTTTTCCTTAAGTACCAAGTTTGGCATCTCTGACATTTCAGTTTGCTTTGTTTGGCTTATTATTATCTCTCAAATTTTTTTTAAAGAAATTTTTGTGAAATCATCGATAAGTCAAACATTCATTTTTTTTTTTTTTTTTTTGAGACAGAGTCTCATTTTGTCTAGGCTAGAGTGCTGTGGCCTTATAGCTCATAGCAACCTCAAACTCTTTGGGCTCAAATGATCCTCTTGCCTCACCCTCCCTGGTAGCGGGAACTATGGGCACCAGCCACAATGCCTAGCTTTTTTGTTTTTTTTAAAAGATGGGGTTTCGTTCTTGCTCAGGCTAGTTTCAAATTCCCAAGCTCAAGCAATCAATCCACCATGGCCTCTCAGAGGATTATAGGCATGAGCCATCACTCCTGGCCAATTTGTGTTATTTTCGAAATAACAAACATGAGTTCTATTGTGGAACTAATGTAGCACAGCCAGTTTGAAATATCAATGAAGTGTTTGTGAAAGATGTAGCTAATGAACACACAGTAAGTCCATGGTTTGAGAAATTCCATTCTGGTGATTTTAATCTTGAAAATGAGCCATGTTGGCAGTCTGATACCAAGGTGGATATTAATGAGGTGGCCAACAGGTAGAGAATATTTTGTAAATATTTTGTGAGATTTTGTGATGAATATTTTGCAAGTCAAGGTGTATTTAGCTATAAGTTCCCATTTTCTTTCTGTATGGTAACTTTAGGGGCCACTTTTGGGATACCCTATGCATTATTTAAAAAATCACATGAGCTAATGTCACCACAAATCATTATTTTTATTAACAGTCTAAAGATATTAGGAATTTATCAAGCTTGTGGTGGGAGATACAATTTTTAAGAATCTGAATTTGCATCGGAAAGCTTGAGTTTTGTCATTGTCAGCAGATACTCTTGGCTATATTATTTCAGTTGATACTAATTTAGTTTATTTTTGAGAAAATGTCTACCTTAAATCTGAGTAACTGTTATGTGTCAGCCATTTTATCATGCAAAATATTAAACATAAAAAGTGGTTAGTTCAGCTCACAATTCAAACATGGCAGGGCTTTTCTTGAAGACTTGTCATTACATTTTAGTATGTATTAGTATGTACCAGAAAAATTTTATATATACTTTCTATTTCTTCACACAGAATATTGAGATGATATTACCAAGGGGTTAAGATTTAATAAAATCAGTATTTTTAACTTCTTCATCAAGAACATTCTTGTCTTTTTTTTTTTTTTTTTTAATTTTTAGTGTGTGACTTTGAAGAGTGAAATGATTGGCAGTGTTAGTTCCACTGGTTTGGTTCACCAACATGTTTTATCCATTGTTGCTTTTGTATTTATCTTCAGTGCAAACATTAGCACAGTTAAAAGAAAAGAGGCAAATAACAGCATAGAATTATTATGAACATGGTTTTGATCTGACAAGACTCCCTGGAAGGATGTATGCAGACTACTCTTTGAGAAATGTTGTCTTGTCGTGAACAGAAGGAGAAATTTCACAAGTTGGTTTTAAACTCAAGTGTGGTTCTGTAGTTCTACAACATACTCTTCACAAATCCTGCACAAATATGACATGAATACATGCTCACTGTAAAAACAACTCAAACAGAACAGAAGTGAATTAAAGTGGAATTTCCTCATTTTTCTCTCATTTTTGAAATTCCATTCATTTTCAGGTTAATGAATACTAACAGTTTGGTAAAGTTCTCCTAGATAATTTTTATGTGTATGGACATTTCACATACATAATAAATGGCAACATACAGTCTGTATTATTGCATGATTTATTTTCCCTTGGATTGACCTAAATGAATTTCTGATTGCTTTTATTTAGTCAAAGGAATACATGCATTTTAGCCATTTCCTTATTAACATACACTCTAGTTTGCAATTGTTTTCTTTTCTACTATTACATATAGAGATTTAGTGAGCACCAGTCATCATTAAACATACATTTTTGTAATATATCTGAAAGATTTTTTTTTTATTGATGGAAATACTGAAATGTAGGGTATTATACAATTTAATATTTTTTATATCTTTACCAAATTACTCTGCAGAACTGTACTTCTATCAACAGTACTTCAGCTTGTCTATTTTTTCTAATAACATTCTTAATATTATCAGTGTTTTTAATTTTTGCCCTTTGCACTTAAAAGAAGTAAAATAAGCTATTATATTCCTAAGTGGTGGTTTTTAGCACAGATCGTTTCGGAAGATATTGCTTCCTGCCCTCAGATACATCTGGCTGCCCTTATAGCTTTCTGGCTGTCTGGCATCCCTCCCAGATGGGCCAGCTGGCATCTGGGGCTGAAGAGAAGCTGCCTGCCCTGGCCTAAGAGGGAGGTTTAAATAAGGAGACTCAGGGGTGGAGGTCTATCTGGTGGCCTAGATGACAATGGAAATCTCTTGCAAGTGAAGGTAGAGGGTACAGCTTTGCTGTTATCACATTTAGGACCTTAATCCTCTGTCCAGCTTAGCTTCTTGGGATTAAAAGATGGTCTCTCTCTCTCTAAAGAAACTTGTTTCAGAAGTCTAGAAGAATGCATATGACGTCAAAGGATACCTCTGTCGCCAAATGCAGTTCTTTTGCTTTAATGATGACATTCATTGTGGTCTTAAGGAAGAGAAAGAATGGAACTGTCTTTCAATTCCTTTAAAAAAATTTTTTTTTTTTTGAGATGGAGTCTGACTAAGTCGCCTTCAGTAGAGTGCTGTGGCGTCACAGCTCACAGCAACCTCAAACTCTTGGGCTTAAGCGATTCTCTTGCCTCAGCCTCCCAAGTAGTTGGATCTATAGGTGCCTGCCACAACACCTGGCTATTTGTTTTGGTTGTTGTTGCAGTTGTCATTGTTGCCTAGCTGGCCCAGGTCGGGTTCGAACTCGCCAGCCTGGGTGTATGTGGCTGGTACCGTAACCAAGCCCTTTTTAAAGTTTTAATTGAGATAATTACACACAGTGACATGGACAAATCTTAAGTATATATTTTCATTAATGCTGAAAATGTGCCCTGTATAATTGTTGCCTCAATCAGATTGTAGAAAGTTTTGTTACCTCACAAGGTCCCCTTGTCCCATCTAATCACTTCCTACCCCCAGGAGATAGCCCCCCTCTCTGATTTCTACTAAATATTGCCATAAATTGTTTTTTTATGTTTTGGAACTAGAAACAAATGGAATTGTGCTGTGTTTCCTCTTTATCTGCTATACCCAAGGCTGGGTCTGCGCTTATACCTCCTCAAGAGTGGGGTTCTCAGAGTTGTCACCTTCTTTCTAGCCCTGGCCCTGGTTTTGCACAGCATGAGATTCAGTCATGGTTCTGGGTGTATCAGTAGTTCATTTTTTACTGTTGAGGAGTATTCCATTGTATGAGTATACCTGTTTGTAGACATTTGGATTGTTGCCAATGTGTTGGCTGTTGTGACTATAGCTGCTGTTAATTGACACCCAGGTCTTGTATGTACCTGTGTTTTCATTTTCACAAGTCAGCACGTATGAGTAACAAGGCTGAGCCATTTAGTATGTGCATGTTTAACTTTGTAGGAAACTGCCAAACTATTTTCCAATGTATTTATGTGATTTTATGCTCCTATCTCCTATGTATAAGATTCCATGTGCACTGTATCTTCGCCAGTATTTGGTGTTAGTTGTATATTTTTAACAAATTATTTAATCCAGTGGGTGTGAAATCTTACATGCTTTGATTTCAATTCACATTCCCTAATGACTATGTTGAGTTCCTTTTTGTGTGCTTAATGGCTTTGTATATGTTCTTTGGGAGGTGTCTGTTCTAAGTCTAGTGCAAAGTTTTATTGGTTTGTTTTCATTTGTTACTGCTTGTTACTGCTTTTTATGAGTTCTTTATTCTGAATAGAAGTCAGAATTCATTATTAAGTATTTGTCTTGCCAGTATTTTTACCTTGTCTATGGCTTGCCTATTCATTTTCTTTTTAAAATTATTGAAATACACATGATTATTACTGTAAAATGGACTATTTAAAATGTTTAATTTGATGATTTTTAGTATATCCATAAGGTTATACAACCAGAACCATTGTCTTAGTTTAGAATATTTTCATTATCTCCAAAAGAAAGCCCATAGAAGTTGGCAGACATTTTCCATTCTCCTTTCTTTCTAGCCCCTGGCATCCACTAATCTGTTTTCTGTCTGTGTGGTTTACCCATTCTGGACATTTTGTATCAGGGGAGGCATACAATATGTGGCCCCTGTGACTAGCTACTTCCGCTCAGCATGATGTTTTCAAGGTTCATACATGTTGTAACATGTGCCAGTGCTACCTTAGTTTTTATGGCTAGGTAACATTCTATTCCGTGGTTATGTAAGATCATGTTTTGTTATCCTTTCATTAGCTAATAGATATTTGTGTTGTTTTCACTTTTGGTTGTCATAATAATGCTGCTATGAATATTAGCAGGTTTTTTTGTTTTGCAATTTTTGACCGGGGCTGGGTTTGAATCCACCACCTCTCGCGTATGGGGCTGGCGCCCTATTCCTTTGAGCCACAAGCGCCGCCCTGAACATTAGCAGTTTCTGTATGAACAAATTTTGCAGTCCTTTTGGGTCCTCTACGTAGGGGTTGAATTGCTGGATCATATGGTAACTATGTTTAATTTTTTTAGGAATTGTCATACAATTCCTAAAAAATACATAGTAGGCCCTATTCGTAAGTATGAGTTGCACATAAGTTGCATGTTTGTGACTTGGGGACTGCCTGTATTTTCCACAGTGGCTATACACATTCTTGTTAGCATGTGAAGATTCCATTTATACACATTCTCGTCAACACTGGTTATTATCTGTAATACCTTTTTTTTTTTTGAGACAGAGTCTTACTTTGTCACCCTGGGTAGGATCTGTGGCATCATAGCTCACAGCAACCTCAGACTCCTGGGATGAAATGATTCTCTTGCCTCAGCTTCCCAAGGAGCTGGGATTACAGGCGCCCGCCACCATACCTGGCTATTTTTAGAGACACAGTCTAGCTCTAGCTCAGGCTGTTCTTGAACTCATGAGCTCAGGTGATCCTTCTGCCTCTGCCTCCCAGAGTGCTGGGATTATAGAAGTGAGCCACCACACCTGGCTGTAATATCTTTTTGATTATAATCATCCAAGGGTGTGTAAAGTGGTATCTTGCGGTGGTTTTTAATTTGTGTTTCTTACAGCCCAACTAATTTAGGAGAAACTTTAGCGTGCAAGAAAGATGCAAACTTTATAGAAGTAGTTCAGGAACGTTTTGAACAAACAAGAACGATCACAGCTAGCAGCAGCAGTGATAACAACAAACCCCAGGGAGGGTGAGTTACCACAAAAATTACAAGACATACAAAGAAATGAAGTATAACTCATACATGGGGGTAGGGGGAGCAATCAGTAGAAACAGAATATCAATAAAAAGAAGTTACAAAGAGAAGCCAAATAGAAGTTCTACAGATGAAAATATAGTACCAAAATAAAACACACTAGATGAGTGCAACAGCACAGTCAGACAGACAGAAGGAAGAATCTGGAAACTCGAAGATAGGCCCATTAGGATTATCCAGTGTTGGGGACAGAAAGAAAAGAATGAAGAAATGGAAGAGAGCATAGATGCCACTATGTAACATTGTATTGGAGGTTTTAGGGCATGTATGTGAGTAAAGGAGTAGAAGAGATCCAGATTGGAAGGGAAGAAGGAAACTATCTGTATTTGCAGATGACATGGTTTTATATATAGAAAAATCTAAAGAGTACACATACACAAAACTATTAGAGCTAATAAACAAGTTTAACAGATTTGCAGGATATAAGCTCAACATTTAGAAATAAATTATATTTTTATATGCCAGCATTAACTAATAATTATTATTGGTTTTTAATTGCCATTTTATTTTTGTTTTAAATGCCATGGAGATAACTCAGTTTCCTTGACAGTTGCATTATTCTTATACCTCGTTGGGATATTTCAGACTTCCAAATTATCAGTAATAAATTAATTGTAGACATTGAGTCTGCGTTATCTAGAGACAGTTTATTTGATTCTAATGCTGTCTGGAAGCTAGGTGTAAGCTACAGCTCAGAATTTTTGCTTTTAACAAATGATAGTCTCAGAATGAATATTAGACAGAGTCTTCTTTGAATGCCTGGAATTAATAAACCTAGTCTTTGATGGGTGCATTTGGGCCATGTCCTCAATTCTCAGCCAGGCAGGTGAACACTCTGCTTTTGCTTCCTGCTTACCCAGAGCTTTAAGGTGAGCAAGAGGTGAGAGCTTGGGGCCTTCATAGGCCTTTCTTGAGCCTGTGCAGGGCCTTGTGCATGCATGTGGCCCGGTGGATTCATATGACTATGCCGGAGCTTTTCAAAGACCTGTGGACATCTCATTTCTCAGCTTTTTGGTTGTTTTTTGTTTGCCACTCCTGTAGTCCATATCACTTCAGGTACCTATGATGGTTAAACATTTGACAGATTCTCCCCCACCCCCAAGCTTTTAGCTCTGGGTGAGGTCCAGTGAGGTCCCTTAAAGGCAAGCCTTTCCAGTAGGGTCTTAAAGTATGTGAGCCAGATGGATCAAATAGAAACGTTTTTAAGGATGATGTTGTGAAAGATGCCAGCCCTATTCTGTTCCCTCTCTGCTGGAACATGGGCTGGTCTTTATCAAGGCTGCCACAGAGATGTGGAATGGAGCCTGGGGACTAAGGGAAGTGAAAGCCCCACCAAGCTTACTGTTTTCAAGATTCATCTGATTTTCTTTACTAGACGCTCCTGGGTTGCTGAAAGTCTTGGTTAGTTCTCAGAGTTTAGAAAGTTGATTCTAACAAGTTTAAAAAGTTTTTCATTGCTTTTTGTAGAGGATGAACTTTGATAGACTGTTACTCTGACATTTTTGCTGATGTCTTAATGGTGGTTTTTGATGAGTAAAAATTTTGATGATATCCATTTTATCAGTTCTTTTATAATAGTCATCTCTGTGCTTTAAGAACTTTTTCATAAGTTAACCATAGTGTCTACAGGAAAAAAAACCAAAACTACTATTTAATTTCATGATTGCAAATTCATGATTATCTTATGTTTTCTTCCTAAAGTTTTGTATTTAATCTTTTAGGTACAAGTATATAATCAATACTGTCTGTGACTAGGGTTAAGGTTCACTCCTTCCTGTTTATCAAGTTTTAGCAGTATTTTTGGAAAAGTTATTTCTGAATAGCTTTGAATGTCTTTGTTACTCTTATCAAGATCTTTATCACTGTTTCTGGACTCTGTTTTATTTCTTTGGTACATATCCTCATGTTCATACTGAGGACTTTCTTAATTGCTGTACCTTCAAGTTTTGAAATTTGTTACAAGTCTTAGCAGTTTGTTTTCCTTAAAGCTGTTTACTGCTAAAGATTCTTTTGCTTTTCTATATGTATCTTAGAAATACATCATCACTATCTACAAAAACCTTGTGGTTTTTACTGGTTTTGTGTTGAATGTATAGGTCAATGTGGAGAGAGTTGACATCTTAATATTAACCTTTCCAATTCACGAGCATAGTCTGTCTCTCCATTAGTTGAATTTTTCTTAGCAGTCTCTTGTTATTTTAAATATAGTGATCTTATAGGTTGTGTTTGTTAGTCTGTTTATAGGTGTCAAGTACTTTATGTAACTCATTAAATTGCAAGGATACCAGTATGGTATTGCACCTAGTTCAAAGGAGAATTGCATTCTACAGGATAGAGTTTGTATTTTTAAAAGTATGAATCATTTACATTGCTGTAAGTTTTTTTTTTAACTTAACCAAGTTGTATGTGGGTCTTCATGAATGTTTTGAGATACACAAAAATCAAGAAATGTAAAATAGGTGCAGATGGAAACAAATGAAGCCCTCCCAACAACACCGATAAGCTGAGCCAGTTGAAACTTACATAGGTGAATCAGAAAGATTGTTGTTGACTGTGTTTTCTTGGAAGTGAAATAATAGATCATAACATGCTGTTTCAAAACTTTCATGGTGGCTCGGCGCCTGTGGCTCAACGGGCTAAGGCGCCAGCCACGTACACCTGAGCTGGCGGGTTCAAATCCAGCCCGGGCCCGCCAAACAATAATGACAGCTGCAACCAAAAAATGGTCGGGCGTTGTGGCAGGCGCCTGTAGTCCCAGCTACTTGGGAGGCGGAGGCAGGAGACTCGCCTGAGCCCAGGAATTGGAGGTTGCTGTGAGCTGTGATGCCATGGCACTCTATCCAGGGTGACAGCTTGAGGCTCTGTCTCAAAGGAAAAAAAAAAAAACTTTCATGGTAACCTATGTAAACTAGCTTAAAGATATGAAAGTTATAAATAACCTTAATGGTAAGCTAGGCAGATGCCAAATGTTTTTTTTTTTTTCCCCCCCTAATTTAAGGTTTTCATGTTGGCTCTCTCTTTCTTTCTTTTTGATTATAACAGTTTCATATAATGATCTTTTTGAGTGCAAAATAAGGCTGGTCTGAATACAGTTGACCCCCTAATACTCTTAATATTAAGAGTATTAGTGTACCATATAGGTCTTCCCTTTGGCTTTGCAAAATCCTAGAGGGGTGTACTTGTGATTAGTTACAAAGTAACTTATCCAAGGAAATCCAGGAATCTCAGACAGGACTTTTAAAATCCTCTATTGTTTGTACTCTCAAGGTAGGAAACCAAGCCCAATAAACTTTTATCAAATTTCACCTGCCATACCTATAAATTTGGGTGAATTCACCACTTCTTGAGATCCTCAAAATATCCCAAGATTCATGGCTTTTCTGGAAGTGGCCTTAACCCTTGTGAGTTTGGATCCCTGGAAGCACTAGGCCATTTTTACTGGGAGCGTTATGTGGCTATTGGCTGCATACGAACAGCCATCTTTGACCTCTAAAGTGGTTTATCATGCTTTTTTGAATAAGCATTGTTCTCAAATGACACTATAGGTAAGTCATTAGTTGTAAAATTTGTCCATTTATAATCTGTTTAAAAAAGGAGGAAAGATTCCTGTTGAACCTAGGCAAATAACTATACTGCTTTGAAAGGTAAGGAGACTCAATAAGAGGTTTCTGAATTCTAGGATATCAGTGAGGATCAGGTATCATTTGAAAATGTTTCATTTAATTTTTATCGCAAAACTGAGTTCACTGAATTGTTTTAGGTAAAATAGCCTAAGAAGAAAGTAACTACTTCCTTAGGTATCCAGAAGATAGAGCATAAAACTGGCATCCACGTATAACCTCATATATAATTCCCCTCTTTAGTTTATTTAGTTCTATGTAGTTAATTCTTATCCTGTTAGATATTGGGTTAAAAATCTCATGAAATGGGCTGGCGCAATGGCTCACGCCTATAATCCTAGCACTCAGGGAGGCCGAGGCGGGTGGATTGCCTGAGCTTGCTAGTTTGAGACCAGCCTGAGACAGGGTGAGAACTCATCCCTAAAATTAGCTGGTGGTGCTGTGGGCACTTGTAGTCCCAGCTACTTGGGAGGCTGAGGCAAGAGAATCACATCACTTGAGCCCAAGAGTTTGGGGTTGCTGTGAGCTATGATGCCGTGGCACTCTACCAGGGATGACAAAGTGAGACTCTGTCTCAAAAAAAAAAAAAAAAAAAAATCTCACAAAACCATATGCTTGGGGCACTATTTTGGGAAAAAAAACCCCAACAGCTTGGAAATCCTGACTCAATCTACTGGTATGTGTGAAAATTATCTAAATTGTGTTACCTCATTAGTGTGTACCCAGGAGTCTCAATAGTTGGAGATGTCTGCTGTAATCCTTTTCTATGAGCCTCTGATACTGCCCTTTGTTGAAGATATAAACTCTGGCCTGTAGTTCATACCAAGCTTCCAGGCAAGCTCTATCAGAATGAAACAGAACTGTTTGTATGACTGAAACTTAATGGAAAGCGTTCATTTATTACTGATAATTTCAAAACATGAAACGTCTGATGTAGTTTTTGTTTCTTTGAGAGATTCTCATTTTGTCACCCTTGGTAGGGTGCCGTGGTGTCATAGCTTACAGCAACCTTAAACTCTTGGGCTCAAGCCATCCTCTTGCCACAGCCTCCTGAGTAGCTGGGATTACAGATGCTCATCATAATGCCCAGCTATTTTTAGAGTCATAAACTCAAGCAATCCACTGGCTTCTGCCTCCCAGAGTGCTAGGATTACAGGAGTGAGCCACTGCCTGTGGTCCAGTTTTTTTTTTTTTTGAGACAGAGCCTCAAGCTGTCACCCTGGATAGTGTGCTGTGGCATCACAGCTCACGACAACCTCCAATTCCTGGGCTCAAGCAAGTCTCTTCCCTCCGCCTCCCAAGTAGCTGGGACTACAGGCGCCCGCCACAACGCCCGGCCATTTTTTGGTTGTAGCCGTCATTGTTGTTTGGCGAGCCCCAGCTGGATTCGAACCCTCTAGCTCAGGTGTACGTGGCTGGCACCTTAGCCCATTGAGCCATAGGCGCCGAGCCTTTTTTTTTTTTTTTTTGAAACAAACTCTCAACTCTGCCAGGCTACAGTGCTATAGCATCAGCCTAGCTCACAGCAACCTCAAACTCCTGGGTTTAAGGGATTCTGTAGCCTCAGCCTTCCGAGTAGATGGGCCTATAGGCACCTGCCACAATGCCCGGCTAAATTTTCTATTTTTAGTAGTGACGAGGCTTATCTCTTGCTCAGGCTGGTCTCAAATTGCTGAGCTCACGGGGATCCTTCCTCTTGCTCTTCCAGAGTGTTAGGATTCTAAGTGTGTGCCATCATGCCTGGCTGTGATGCAGTTTTATAATAAAAATAATATAGCTGTCAAGGAAATTAGTTTGTTCTGTGACATCCAAAACAAAGATAAAAAGGCAATTAAAAAATCAGACAAATTATCACTAAAGGTAATGATTAAGCGTGTTTCAAAGAAGTCAGTGGATGTTAACATCTGACTCATCAAAATGTGTGAACCTAATTTCTATAGAGAAGATAGTCTTGAGACACAATATAATAGAGAAGAAATATTCCTCAAATGTACTAAAGAATATCAAACCAGGAGATTTAGTAATGCTGAGGTAGGTTTTACGTCACGAGTAAGTCTGATGTACATTACTACTTTAGAACCAGTAGCCTAGAAGGTGCTAGATTCAAATTAGAGAAGTGATGTGGCTAATCAACATTTTTAGGGCTTTAACACTATGTTGTCAATAACTGATACCATGGAAAGTACTTGTAGGATTCTGATACAGACAAACTTGACCACAGTATTTGATAAAAATTTTGATCAGTGTTTCTCCTGAAATTTAAACATATTATGATTATGGAACGTGAAGGCTTTTTCAAATCTCTAAGAACTTCTATTGAATGGTACAATTTCTGAAATACTTCTGTTAATAAGACTTTATATAAATTTAAACTATAGGAGGCTGGATGTCGCTTCTGATTTGACAACTTTTGCAGCCTAACTCACCAAACAAAGTTACTACTAGTGTATTTATTTTATAAAAGATCTTCCATATCTTTTGATAATTTTAATTCTAAGTATTTTGTATTACTGATGCTATTTTGAATAGAACTCTAAAAAGTCACTTTCTAATATTTACTGCTAGTGTATGCAAAATAATATAGTATTTATAGATTGATAGTGTCCTGTTTTGCTGCTAAATTTACTTTTAGTTGTGGCGCTTGTAGCTTAGTTGGCAGGATACTGGCCACATACACCTAGGGTGGCGGGTTCAAACCTGGCCAGGGCCTGCTAAGCAACAGTGACAACTGCAACCAAAAAACAGCTGTGCGTTGTGGCAGGCGCCTGTAGTCCCAGCTACTTGGGAGACAGAGGCAAGAGAATCGCTTAAACCAGAGAGTTTGAGGTTGCTGTGAGCTGTGATGCCACCGCACTCTACCCCGGGCAACAGCTAGAGACTGTGTCTCAAAAAAAAAAAAAAAAATTACTTTTAGTGCCAATAAATTTTCTTTTAGATTTCTTAGGCATTTCTGTGCAAACAGTAGCTTTTTATTTCTTTTCTCTTGCATTTATGTTATTACACTAGATAGTACCTACAATACAGTGTTGAAAAGCAGTGGTGGTAGCACACCACTTGTTCTTGTTTGTGACATTAGGGAAAACGTTCAGTATTTTACTCTTAAGTATTACTTTAGTTTTTTTTTTCTTTGAGATGGGATTTTGCTCTGTCACTGAAGCTAGAGTGCAGTGATGTCATCATAGCTCACTGTAGCCCTGAACTGCTGGGCTCAAATCATCTTTTCCACCTTGGCCTCTCTGGTGGAAAGGCACGTGATACTGTGCCTACCCAATTTTTCTGTTTTTTTTTTTTTTTTTTTTTTTTTTTTGAGACAGAGCCTCAAGCTGTTGCCCTGGGTAAAATGCCATGGCATCACAGCTCACAGCAACCTCCAACTCCTGGGGTAAAGCAAGTCTTCTGCCTCCACCTCCCAAATAGCTGGGACTACAGACGCTCGCCACAACGCCCGGCTATTTTTTGGTTGCAGCCATCATTGTTGTTTGGCGGGCCCAGGCTGGGTTCAAACCCGCCAGCTCAGGTGTTTGTGGCTGGTGCCTTAGCTCCTTAAGCCACAGGTGCCGAGCCAATTTTTCTGTTTTTATATACAGAGTTAGGGGGTATTTCTCTGTTGCCCAGGCTGGTCTCAAACTCCTGTCTTCAAGTGATCCTCTTGCCTTGGGCTCCCAGAGTGCTAGAAAAATAGGCATGAGCCCCCTGCCTGGCCAAGAGTACATTCCTGTTGTTGTAGGCCACCATATTTGTAGTGGTTTGTTATAGGAGCCCTGAGGAATCAAGATCTCCCCTGGTCATGAGCTTGGGGCCCAGGAAGCCAGCCCAGCTGCCCATTCTTTCCTTACCCTAGGGACATCTTTTTTTTTTTTTTAATTAACTATTTTGAGACAGGGTCTAATGTTGCTCAGGCTGGATTCAAACTCCTGGGCTCGAACAATCTTTCTCTTCAGCCTCCTGCCATGTGGCACATCTGTCACATTTCTTCTGTTTTTAACCTGTATTGTTATTTCCTTTCTTTGGATTTACTTTGCATGCTTAATAAGTTTTCGGGGTGATTATGGGGTGCATCCAGGACTGAAATAACCAGGGATTTAGAAGGAAGTTGTGATCTAGCTCCCTTTTGGAAATTGCTAAACTTGTTCAGGTTCAGTGTGAGCCTTTTCTTGGTTAGTCATTATTGTATAAGGAATATGGTAAAGCCTAAGGAATATGGTAAAAAGTAAAATTGTCTTACCAGATTTTTTCCTAGGACTAGTTTGGGGATATGGAGAATTTTGAAGGGTAAAACTGTAACTTAGCAGGTAAAGATGCAAGATAGACTACATTGCACATCTACTTCTTTTTCCTTCCTGAAACCTAGTATAACAATAGTGAATAGAGTGTTTTTTTTTTTTGTAAGAAGGCTGAAGCTCATGTGAATGGGGGACGGTAAAGAAAGCACTATTGTTGGGGGTTAGTGGTCCTTATTCCCCAAACCTAGTTGACCTGGTTTGATTACTTGGCTGAACTAGAACGTTCAGCTGAGGCATAGTGGTAATCAAAAGCAAAAGTGAGTGGAAACTGAAAATAAAACTGGAGTGGCACAGGCAATGTGGATAGAAAGTAAAAGTAACCTACCCAAGTTTCAGGGTAACAGTGAGATTTTATTTAGGAAGAAAAGAAAGTTTAGAGTACTTACAAAGAGAGTTGAAAGTACGTCCCTCTCCTGAAGCAGAAAAGGTGAGAGAGATAAGAGGCAGAGGCCTGCAGGGGCCTTTCTATTTGAAATTGGCTGCAAGTCTTTCATTGGCTTCTATGTGGCTCTAGGCAGTATTGGCATTTTCTGTTGGTCATTGCTTGTCTCTTTCTATAGGTCATTGGTTACCTAGGTTACTTTATATGCATATTCTTTTGGGCCCTCTAGACTTTCTGGTTCATCAAGCCAGGTTTTCCTTCCATCTCCCTTGAAGTCCCTTCTTAGTGTACCTTCTCAAATGGCATTTGTGTTTTGGAAGCTAGAAGGTATGTTGAAGCATTGGTGATGGTCTTAGGACTTAGCCAACTCAAAAAAATGGATGCTGATGTATGTATACCATGGAATATTACTCAGCCATCAAAAATAATGGAGACTTTGCAGGGTTTGTAGTAACTTGGATGGAGGTGGAACATATTATTCTTAGTGAAACATCACAGGAATGGAGAAGCATGAATCCTATGTATTCAACTTTGATTTGAGGACAATTAATGGCAACCAATGACACAGTGGGGCATGGGGGAAGGAGAGAGCAGACAGACAAGGAGGGAGGGGGCAAGGGAAAGAAAACCAAAAAAAGAAAAGAAAAGAAAAATAATGTAATGACATATTTAAATAACAAATATTTCCATCTATGAACTTACTTTGTATACAATTTTTTTTTTTTTTTTGAGACAGAGTCTTACTTTATTGCCCTCGGTAGAGTATGGTGGCGTCACAGCTCACAGCAACCTCCAGCTCCTGGGCTTAGGTGATTCTCTTGTCTCAGCCTCCTGAGTAGCTGGGACCACCACCGCCTGCCACAATGCCTGGATAATTTTTGTTGCAGTTTGGCAGGGGCCTGGTTCGAACCTGTCACCTTCAGTATATGGGGCTGGCACACTATCCAGGGAGCTCACAGGTGCTGCCTTGTTATACATTCTTGAAAAAGTTGGAAGAAAGTATATTATTAAATTTGTAAAATATTTTAGAATCTTGCCAGGCACAGTCCCAAACAATTTGAAAGGCTGAGCTGGAAGATTCACTTGAAACCAGGAATTTGAGAACAACCATGGAAACACAGAGGTACATTGCTTCTACAAAACAATAAAAATAAAAATAAAATAAAAATAAATTAGTGAAATGTGGTGGTGCATGCCTGTAAGTACCAGCTACTTAGGAGGCTGAACATTGGAGGAAAATTGGAGCCCAGAAGTTTAAGACTACAGTGAGCTTTGATCACACCAATTCGTTCAAGCCTGAATGACACAGTGGGGCTTTAAGAATCATCAAAATGTGGATTATTCGTGTTGTGTTAATAGTGACTATGCACTAAATGTCTATGGATTTAGACTCAGTGTAGTCCACTTTTTATGTTGTGAGAAGGGATCATTTCAGTCAATTTCTGTTTTCTCAGAAACTTCTCAGGGACTAATTCCCATCCATTTCAAATTATGTACATACTGTGTTAATTTTTCTCTATAATGCAAAATTTCTAATTATTGGTTATGGGCATGACTGTAGGGAATATGGTCTCATTTTAATGTTTTTCCTTGGAATGTATTTCTTATGGATATTGAGATTGTAAACTCTCCCCTTAAGGATCATATCCAGCCTCTCTGACTATAGATGCAAAATATACTGAGAATGAAGAGAACAAATTCTTCAATTTGGAAGGTAACGTAGGTATCACCAGTTTGGTTTTTCAAGGAGAAAATTCAGACCTTAATAACAAAATCAAATTAGTTAAGCTTATTAATTAAAGGGAAAATGGAAAAAAAAATTAGGCCCTGAATTATCAGTATTTTTGCGCAAATTCTGATTTACAAGGGTTTACAAAGTATGCATGCAAAGACCAATCTTGTAATTCTATGTTTAGATTTTTGTAACATAATGTGTTTCTAATGACAATGATAACACAAGTATAATTTAACTTAAATTCTAATTTCTTTTTAGACCTCAACTTTGATCCATGGTTTATTTAGAAAGGTGTTATTTAGTTTCCAAATACTTGGGACTTTCCTGGATACTTTTCTATTACTGATGTCTACTTAAATTCTATTAAGATATCAAAAATATATCAAATATATCAATATAAAATCTTGATTTCAATTTCTAAAATTTTGCTAAGGTAGGTTTTAAGGCCCAAAATGAAGTTTATATTGATGAATATTCCATGTGTTTTTAAAAAGAATGTGTATTCATTGTTTGAGGATGGCCTGGTCTGTAAATACCAGTTAGGTCACACTGGTTGATGGCATTGTTTAAGTCATTTATGGTCTTACTGTTTTTAGCCTGCTCATCTTATCAATTACAAAGAGAAGAGCCCTGGAGTCTCCAACTGTAGTAGTGAATCTATTTCCCATTTTAGTTCTACCCATTTTTGTCTCAAATATTTGAAGCTCTTTTATTAAGTGCAAACCTACTTAAGATTGGTATGTCTTCATGGAGAATTATCTCCTTTGCAAAATGTAATGTCCTTCTTTATTCCTAATAATCTTCCTTATTCTAAAATTTAGTCTTTCTAAAATTAATACAAGTGTCCCAGCTTTCTTTGGTTAGTGTTTTCATGGTACATAGTTCTCCATTCATTTACTCTTGACTTTTTGAAGTCTTTATCTTTGAAAGAAGTTTCTTGTAGACAGCTTAAAGTTTGGTCCAGATTTCAAAATCCAGTTTGACAATCTCTATCCGTCAACTGGTATGCTTACATCATTAACAATGAAAGTGGGCTATATGCTTGAATTAACCTAAGATTTGGTAGGTATTTTCTGTTTTTCCAGTCTGTTCTTTGCTTTTATTTTTCCCTCCTTTTCTGCCTTCCCTGAGTTTGAGTCTTTATGATTCTGTTTTATCTCCTTTATTGGCTTATTATTTGTATCTTCTTTTGACTAATTTAGTGGTTTCCTAGTCTTTGCAATATTTATTTTTAAGTAATCTGAGTGTATAGTAAAATATCATAACATTTCTCAAGTAGCACGAAGAGCTATAACAGTATGTGCCCAATTTCTCCTTCTAATTTTCTGTGTCATTTGTCATTTCACTATTATACATGGTATAGACACACTAGCTTTCATTTAAATAGCTATATTTTACCATAAACAAAAATGATTATGTTTTACATTCCTTTATTTAATTCCCAAATATTCTTTTCTTCTATAGATGAAATTTCTGCTCTATTTATATACCAGTATTTCTTACAAAATAAATTTAACATTTTTTATATAGTACAAGTGTTCATTTTTTGCCAGAAAGAAAATACTTTTAGTTATTGTCTTACTGAAAGAAATTAATTTTTAATCTCTTTGTAGGATATTTTCTGGGGTATATAATTCTTATTTGACAGTTGTTTTTATTTTTTTCCTTTCTCACTTTAAGAACGTCACTCTTGCATGGATTATGACAAAAACAATGTGCTATATTCTTACCTGTTTTCCACTGTGGTTGATGTCTTGTTTTTTCCACTCATTCTATCACTTTTATTGTAGCTTTTTTTTTTTTGGTCAGGGCTGGGTTTGAATCCACCACCTCCGGTATATGGGGCCAGCACCCTACTCCTTGAGCCACAGGCACCGCCCGGTTGATGTCTTTTTTATTGGACTGCCTTCAATATTTCTTTTTCCTTTTTTTACAAAACCAGTTTTAATATGATAGACAAAGGTTTTAAAGTTAGTTCTCTGTAGTGCCTGCTGTCCTCTGAGCTTCATAGATCAGTGGTTTTGTGTCATTTGTACACATTTTTTTTTCTATTCCTTTCCCCATCTTCTCCTTCTGGAATTTCAATTATACGTATCTCAGGCATCTGATATTGTCCCACAGCTCTTGGATGCTCTGTTTATTTTTTCTCCACCCACTCTCTACTTCCCTTTTGGTGTTCTTTATTTTGAAAAAACAATTTTTATTGACCTATCTTGCAGGTCATTAGTTTCCATATTATTATTTTTTATAGTTTCCATCTTAAAATGTATGTCTGAGCTTGGATCTTCTCTACCATTTCTTTTTGTAACTTTAGCACAGTAATTATTTTTTCTGTGCTATATGAGGCCTGACAACTAAGTTCTCGAACTCGTCCTAGGAAAACTGCTACCTCCCTCATTGCTGAATATCACTTTGGTCATCTTTGAATCTTCTCCCCTTGAGAAGCTATGCACCAATGCCAGTATCTAGTCCATTCTTCAAAGCAATTTTGGAACTCTTTATCCAGAATGGCCATCAGAACTTGAATTAAGTTCATGAACTTGACACTGTGCATTTACATGGGCAGCACTGTGTAAATCACTAGGTAAGGTTTTATAACCTGGGTATACTAGTGTCTCACAGCTGTGTTGGTGTTGATGTATGGTGATATCTTTTTGAGTGGTGTTCATTATTGTTGCATGTTTCTGCGTGCCATATGATACCGGACAAAAATCTTCTTCCACATGTAAATGTTTTTCTTATGAAATACCCAGTTACCATAGTCTCTGATATCCCAGTCTGAGTCTTCAGTAGCTTGTCTAGCAGAAAACAGTGCCCCACAGAAGGCTCAGAAATGTCTTTTAAAGGGTGAGAAGTGACTTGACGCATCACCTAGTCATCTCGTCCAAAAGGCCAATGACTGATGCCATTGAACTCTTTCTGACTTCTGCTAGAGGCTGCACTCAGCCTGGATTTCAGTAGCCACTTTTGGAATTTGCAATAACAGAGGACTAAGGTTCTGACAAGGCCCCAGTGGAGCTCTATATAGGTATTTTTCTTTTTGCATTTTTGTTTTTTAATTCCAGTCAATGCCTGCTGACTCTTCTACTTGAAATACTTTCTACATTAATACTTTCTGACATTCAGACCCTAAATATGCATCTAAAAGTAAGGTATTACTCTTTTAGCGTCCAAATAATCAGACCTCTGCCAGAAGAGAGCATGACTATCATGTTAATAGTTTGTCTGAAATGATGGGCAAAGAATCTTTAGACACAACTTCAAGAAATCAAGCAAGATTTAAAAAAAAAAAAAAGAAAGAAATCAAGCAAGATTTAATGGATGCACGAGGAAGTCAGTGTGGTTGACATTCCAGCAGAGAGATTAGGGAGTTGGTTCAGGTCACTCAGCACTGCAGGCTTTTGATCTTAAAATTCTTACCAGAGATTTTCAAGTTTCTGTTCTATCTAATAGAATAGCATCTGATAGAATGTGTTGGTAAATGGCTCCCCATCCGAGTGGGGAAAAGGATAGAAAAGAAAAATGGATAGAATGCGTTCACAAATGGCTCCCCATCTGATGTCTTAACTGAGTCTTGCTTTGGCACCCAAGCTAGGGTGCGGGGAGGAGGGTGGTGGCATCATCATTGCTCACTGCACCTTCACACTCCTGGGCTTTGTCTTCTGTGTAGCTGGGACTACAGGCACCTGCCCTAATGCCCATCTAATTTTTCTATATGTTATAGAGACTGGGTCTTGGTTTTTATCTCCTGGCCTCAAGCAATCATCCTGTCTTGGCCTCCCATAGTGCTAGGATCACAGGTGTGAGTCACTGCACCCAACCTGAGTCCTGATATTTTATTGAGTAGTTTTTCCCGTAGCTTGATCAGAGCTAGGTGAATCTCAGTAATCCTTGAGTTATCACCATTCCATTATGATTGCTGGGGACAAGACACAACATATTTGAACTCATATATATTAAGCCATTTAGTCAATGTGTTCATAATCGTTGTGATTTTTTTTTAAATTTTTAATTGAATTATGAAGTTCTAAGGTCAAAAAGTTCCCTATATCTATGTTTTTCCTATTTCTGTGTCCACCACTAACTCCCAGTGCACATACACACACATTCTTCAAAAAACATGGAATTTAACACGATGGGGCAATATCCTCTTTCAGTGAGAAGATGCAAAATAATTGTTGAAAATGTAAAATATTTTATAAATTATGTCTAGTATGCTTTGAGGTGAAACACCTCAAAGAAGAATAATTTTAGGAGTAAATTGCATACAAAAGCATCCTGTTATCATACAGCCCGATGGTAGACTTTTGATTTTCACCAAGTGATAGGTTGCTTGGATTTCATGCCAACTCAAATTCATTCTTGAAGCTAGCAAAAACACTTCCTGAGTACAAAGTAACTGACAATTTAAACAATACAAACTCTCAGTCTCAAAACCTACTGTTTCCACATGAACTTGCTATGGTGTTTTGGGTTTTGGCTTCAGAAAGGGTAGGAGGAAGGGCTGTCAATTCAGGCTACTTTGTTTCTAGGACAATCTAAGTAAAAAAAATTGCAGGGTTCAGCAAAGCCTGCCTAGACATACAGTTGTAGTTACCTAACTTTTCCTTTTTTGCATGCTTTTTTCAACCAATCTATTCTCCTCATCACATCTAGTAAAGTATTTTAGGGAAATATTTGCTTAATGCAATATACCTGTATGATTCTTCCCCAAAGGAATAGATATCTGTCACCTTTAGATAGTAGCCAAACATCATAAGGGTTTGAACTATCAGAATACTTTCATTCTGTGCTTCCTTTCCAGATTTTTTCTTGCATAACTCTCTCCTTCACTCTTTCTCTGAGACTTTTTTCTCACCCCCAGGAGTTCAAATAGGCAGTGCCTTTGATTTCTTTCTCTCTCTGGCTAACTCTCATTCATCCTTCAATTCTCAGCTTAATCGCGGCTTCTCAGGGGAGCATCCTTAGCTCAATCCATGCTGTCTGCAGCACTTGGCACAGTTTGAACTATTCAATTAATCATTTGAGGTGATTTATCTCATCTGTATGTTTCCCAGTAGACTGTAAGTTCAAAGGAGGCAGGTGTCACGCTGATTGCTAATGTTCCTGTTGCTAGCATTGAATACAATGCCCAGAAAATAGAAGATACGAAATATTTTAGGGCTGATTAACTCGCGAGAATTCTGCTTTGGGAATGTGATACTAAAGTCCCAGTTAATGACAAAGTGTTATTTTCCTTGCTTTATTCTCTGTGCATAAATTTCCCTTAGGGAACTCGGAAGGAACTTGCAGGGCAGAACATTGTTATTTGTTCCTCAGCCAAATAGCATCATAATTTAATGTTAATTGTGCACCATTCATCAACATCGCTTAAAATTCATGCTCGTTTTTCTTCTCTTTCTTTGTAACTTTTTTGCTCAGAGTTTAAGATCTGTTTTACTAATGCCAAAAAGTCATTATTTTATAAAAAAAGAAGATAACTTAGAGATTGATTCCTTCAGATTACTTTATAAAACAACTTCAAAGAAATTTAATGTATGCACATTATGAACTGAATATTTTACGCCTTTTCAACATATTACATACATTTTTATTGCTCTATATTTGAATCTACAAGTTATTAGTTTTTGCTATAATGTCATCTGGTACCCAAACCAGAGTGAAGATTCATGTGTGTTTTGTAAGTTGTTTTGGATGCCAACGAACTATTTAAACATACTGTTAGAGATGACAATTTGATCTGTGTCTATAATCAAACCCAGTATAGACCACTGATTTAAACAATAAAGTTTGAAGCAGACACATATACACATACACACATTTTACAGATGTATAGTGCTGAAAGTCTGTCCTTAGTTTATTTCTACTACCTTAATAACTAATTTAGATAAATCATAATATATTTATAAACATATGACAACAAGTGTTGATTTCCAACCCTACACAAGGATTGAAAGAAAATTCTCAAGTTATCACTTTACCTCGGCTCTACTGACATATTTTATTTCTAGTTAGGAAATTGAAAAACATTTCTTCTGACCTTGAAAACAAATTCTGCAATATTTCAGTGCAATCAGTGTATGTTTTAAAACTGTAAAATGAATTTATAGTTAATAAGTACTATAATTATCCAGGAAATTTTGGAATAGTAATAAATACAAATGTTTCTGTAAACCCATAATTGGCATTTGTCTCCTATTTTTATTTTGTACTTTGAATCTGAACCATATACCTATGTTCAGGGAATTCTACAACTTATAATTCTGGGTAGAAGAAGAGCCTATTGAAGATAAAAACAACTATTTGTTTTCCCCACACGTGTTGAAGTTGTGTATGTCATTTAGACTCAGCCAATCAGGTATACATGCCCCAGACATTGAACCTGGATGTAAGGACACAAAGTAGTAAGAATTAAGGTAAGATGTGTTCGGGCGGCTCCTGTGGCTCAGTAGGTAGGGCGCCGACCCCATATACTGAGGGTGGCGTGTTTGAACCCAGCCCCAGTCAAACTGCAACAAAAAAATAGCTGGGTGTTGTGGTGGGCACCTGTAGTACCAGTTACTTGGGAGGCTGAGGCAAGAGAATCACCTAAGCCCAGGAGTTGGAGGTTGCTGTGAGCTGTGTGATGCCATGACACTACCAAGGGCGATAAAGGGAGACTCTGTCTCTACAAAAAAAAAAAAAGGGTAAGATCTATTCTAAGGGTAAGCAAGTAACTGCACCTTCACCAGGTCCCAATACGCAGACCACGGTTAATAATATGTCCTGCAAAGAGCAGTGACAGCAAGAATGGTGAAGGTGTTGGCAAAACAGAATTCAGACTTCATGGTTTATGAGCATTAAACCATGAAGGTTTAGGGGTATTAAATGGAATATCTCATTTTATGGTATTCCTAACGATTCTATGAGCAAATGAAGTGTACTAATTCGTCAATATCCATTTAAGCGTTTTCTGGTTTAAGAAGTCACACTTGGTTTCTGTTGTTGATTAGAAATATTCCTAATGGACACAGTGTCTAAACTTTGCAGAATTCAGATTTATGCATCTACTTCAATGATCAATAAATGTAGTTTTAATATTCCTAATATCTTCTTAACTTTTGAATTGCATAATGATGTTTCCAGTATTCTAGTTTTTGAATATATAAAAAGATTATGTGCAATTTTTTTTCTAGTAAAGTTGATTAAACTTTAGCAGGAATTTATAACTAAGTTAACACTTTTAGAAATAACATAGATTTGGTTCGGTTATGAGTCTTTTTTCTTGTCTAAAATAGTAAACTTGTGGCCGGGCACGGTAATCCTAGCACTCTGGAAGGCAGAGGTGGGTGGATTGCCTGAGCTCAAGCGTTTGAGACCAGCCTGAGCAACAGTGAGAAAAATTGCCAGGTGTTATGGTTGGCACCTTTGGTCCCAGCCACCTGGGAGGCTGAGCCAAAAGAATCCCTTGAGCCCAAGAGTTTGAGGTCGCTGTGAGCTATGACACTACATCACTCTAAATTGGGTGAAAATGTGGGACTCTGACTCAAAAAAAAAATAGCAAACTTGTGTTGCCATATGCTATAATTTTTGAACTATTAAAATAATAGTATGGGTGATATTTTGGATAACTGATGATATCCCTAAGGTAGCTGGAATTACTTTACACAAGAATATCATGTCACCAGTATGTGGCACATCTTATACCAAAAAAAAAAAAAAAAAAAGGAGGAGAAGTCTTAGAAATTTAAACACATTATACAAGATCACAAAAAACTATTGTCTGGAATCAGAGTGAAAATTTAGGCACTCTGTTATGAAAGGTCACATTTTCAAACATCATACAATTGTGCAGTCTTTCTTTATCTTAAAAAATTTGGGTTGGCCCTGTTGACTTTTTTGGCAAATTCAGTGTAAGCATAGCCCTTATTTGACCTGAAAGCTCGTCTTTGAAGCGACCTGGGAAGGCCCAGTGGAGAGGAACCCAAACTCCTCAGCAGGCAGTCCAAGCTCAGTTCCTACCTGCTAACCAGCACCAACGTGTCACAATGCTAGGGACAACACAGAAGCCTTCCTTCATATGTGCTTTTCACCCTCAGTTACTTGAACTATCTTATTTGAGGCTTCAGACATCATATAGCAGATTTTTACCTGATGCCATAATTGGATGAGTGTTTGGTAATATTTGGTGTAGTGTGAAGGTATTTTGCAGGTGAATTGTCATGGATGAAAGCTAATTGATGAACTAACTATATTTACTAATGATGCTGCAACAAAATCTCCCATCCCACATGCTCTTCTACATTATAAAATCTTGCTACTGCTCCTTTGAGAGGTGAAGTCTTTTCCTTTCTATTCCCATGACTTTGGCCTATGACTTCTTTCAATAGAATAAAGGTATAAGTTCTGCATATATTAATTTACTGAACTGGTGATCTATTCTTGTCTTCTCTCGGAACCCAGATTCCACACTGAGAAGAAGCCTTTGAGAGGACCACAGAGTGAAGAAATGAAGCCTCCAACTTCATTTCTTTTTGAAGATGTTCCTGGATTACCATGTGAGTGGAGAAAATACCTTGAATATTCTGGTCCAGCCATTTGATCCATTTCAACTGAGGCTTCAAACTTTGGGGAATAAGAAGAGATTGTCCTTGCTATGCCATATTTGAATGGCTGAACCACAGACTACAGAATGAGATTATTTTATGC
Organism: Perodicticus potto; assembly: GCA_963574655.1. Classification (NCBI taxonomy): domain Eukaryota; kingdom Metazoa; phylum Chordata; class Mammalia; order Primates; family Lorisidae; genus Perodicticus; species Perodicticus potto. The sequence goes on along the minus strand of CAUYRH010069702.1, from coordinate 10,258 downwards.
CATTAATTTTTAGAATTTTATGAGACATTAAATAACTGAAACATTTCCAGTTATTGATTTCTGTACTATATCTGCACAATCAGTGTATATTTTAAAACTGTAAAATAAATTTATACTTAACTATAACTATTATTTTTCAGTAACATTTGAAATAGTGACAAAACAAATGTTCCTGTAATCTTACAATGGTAATTTCTTTTTTGTGTGTGTAAACTCATAAAGCCAATATGGAATGCCACAAAATATCAAATCTGGATCTAGGGTTGTAGATCCAGTCTTCTTCTAGGTGTTGGACATATGACAGTGAATAAAACAAACTATGTCCTACTTATGTTTGAGTTAGGAGAGACAGGAAAAATTAAATTAGTGGTAAGAAGAAAATATGCAAGTTCACATAGTGATAAGTTGAATAAAATAATACATACATGCGTAGACAAGCAATGTGATATTGAGTGTCTAAAAGAAAGCATGATAAGTTTTGGCAGGAAGATTATGGAAAATATTTTCTGCAGAGGTGACTAATCTGAGATGCAAATGATGAAAGTAGCCATTCAGGAGATATCTCAAAGTTTCTTGACTCTGAGTAGGGAATGATCTTGATCTTGGCATATTCAAGGAGGAGAAAGGAAGTCAGAGTGACCGGGTAGTTGTGGGGAAGGCAGAGGAATATATGAGATGGGCAAGGGCCTTGTGAACTATGAGTGGAACTTGGATTTCATTCTGTGAACAATAGGAAGCCATTGAAGGGCTCAAAGGAAAGGGGCAATATAATCCAATTCAATTTTCTATACAGTTTTTATTTTGAGATCATTTTTGATTTATGGAAAAGTTAAAAAACTAAGTATAGAGCCCCTGTGTATGCCTGACCCAATTTCTCTAATTGTTAACATCTTCCAGTACCACAGCAAGTTTGTCAGAACTAAGAAACTTACATTATTAGTAACTAAATTTCCGACTTTATATTGAATGCAAATTGGAGTGAGAACATAAGCTATGCTACATAAGCCAAGAATCAGGAGTTGGTGTCTAGAGTTTGTACTTGTTGGGAGAGACAAACTATGAGACAGGATCCAAGGAAATGGCTAGAAGCAAAGGCTACAGGATCAGACGAGGTACCAGGAAAGAGTGCATTCACAGTCAGGACAACTGAGGCAACTCTGTTTTCCCTGTTCTGAATCATGATCTTCCTTCATGGGATTCATAAATATAGGTTAGCGCATTTGAGCTCTCCTAATAAGGCAGAACTTTGCATGCATCTGTCATTGAACATGTCCAGGCCCCAAAGACAATCTTAGGAGGCAACACTCACAGCGAAACACACTGCATTATATTATGGTAGAAAGCAGGGAAGTGGTAAAGTGACTTATATGGAATGGCATAAGAGTAATGTATCAAGGGAAGATATTCTAAAGTGGCAGTTCCACAACCTTTTTGTCCACAGGATTGTTTTATACTAATCACATTTTTGCCCCCAATAATACAAAAAATTTTTTGAAAATCCCCCCCCCAAGTTTTGTGTTTTGGATTATTTCAATTATTATATTAGGGATTAAAAATCAGGAAAATAAAAATATTTTAAGTCAAAATTATTTATTAAAAATTAACATTAATATAATCATTTTATTTTTATGTATGTAGAATAGTTATATAACAAATAGCTATATATTTTTAAAAATATGAACCATGCCATTGTCTAATATTTTTCAAATCTCTTAAAGCCAGCTTAATAGAGGATGCCTAGAGACTGATATCTGCTTCTTCCTTTACTCAACTACAATAAAGGCATTACATAGCTTCTAGAAGATTTCATTGAACATTTGTAAGAGAATGTGAATGAAGAGGCAAATAATGTTTTAATATAATTTTGAAAATATTTTTGACCTCATATACCCTCTGCAAAGGATTTCCAGGGATTCTAAATCACACTTTGAGAATCACAGGACTTAAGGAGGCACATGTTTGGGGTGGGAGGGGCAATTGTAGTTGGTGCAGCTGCTATTGTAGCTGCTGGATAACACATTGCTAAAAATAAACATGATGTTATTTACTATTTTGTTTGGGTCTTGGCCTGTTTATGATACCAATATCCTTACAAACAGCTTCTGTGGTGGTATTAGATCCTTCCACATAATTTATCTTGTTTACTTCCTCTTAATATGCTGAATTGTTCTTTCTCCTAACAGAAATTAATAAAACCTACTTTTACACAGGGGGATGATGAAGTTCAGAATGGTAAGTAACTTATCTTGGCATGCACAACTAAATAATAGCAGAGATTGTCTCCCAAGGCTATGTTATTTCTAGAATCTCTATGCTCTCTCTTTCAGCAATAATTATTCTATACAGCAATAACAAGGACTTCTGGTAAAATGAAGATTAATTGTCAATAAGGCACAAATAAAAAAAAAATGAAGAGGCAGACCATGACGGTAGTCTAGAGACATTGCCTTTGCAGCCACTGGTGGTGAGATCAGGGAGAAAAGACTCCAGCCACCTCTGGCTGTGGGCCCTGCCTGAAGGCATAAATTTGGGTGAGCAGGGAGATGGCGGTAGACTACAGGAGCCAACAGGGGGTCGAGAGCAGTGGAGAACCAGCACAGAAGGCGAGTGCTTGTTTGACAGCAGAGGCTGGCTGGTTTCACACAGAGAAATCCAGTCAGGCAGGTTTTGTTTCTGGACCCCATGCAGGAACTACCTTGGGAGAGCTTAGGCCAGTGAGTTACCTTAAACAGCACCCAATGTTTGGCATTGAGCCACCGGGCAGAGTGGAGCTCTCATCATTAGGCTGCTGTTGGGCACTGCCATTGTGAAAGAACTCTTCCCAGGAGAAAACACTGCAGGGTCCTCATGTCAGGCTCATTCTGGCATGCCCGCTGAGCTGGGCAGCCACCTTTGGGATGCTGGAGTGAAACTCCCTTTTCTGGGAAAACCACTTTGCAGCCAAGTGGCACTGACTAGAAAGGTTGAGGAGTATCTCTTAAGTAAGTAGGCTGACTACAGCTTTAAGCTCCTAACCCTGCAGGGATTGGGGGCAAATAAATTAGGAAGACTGGACCAAATAGCCTTCCCAACTAGATAGTGGCTTTCAACCCCATCTTTTACAGCTGAATTAGTGTCTTGATTACATCTCCTAAACCCAGAACATCACCTGTGGTCCAGGCAATATGTTGAAATATATAAATATATATTTATCTCTCTTCCTTCCCCCTCCTCTTTTTCCCCCTAGGTTTTGTTTGTTTGTTTGTTTTTTGGTACTTGTTGTTTATTTGGTTTTTATATTTTTAATTTTTCATTGTTTCTTTCTCCATTAGTAATAGCTCCATTTTTGGCTATAGTTTTTCTTCTCCTTTTATTCTTTATTGTTCCAATTTTTTCTCCCTTAGTGTTTTTTTTTTTTTTTTTGCCTTATTTGGTTTTGTTGTATTTTTATTTTTGCCAATTTTACTACTGTTCTTCTACCCTTTTTTGCTTCTTTCCTTCCCATGTCTCTCTTTTTGTCTCTTTTTGTAAAGATTTGTCTACATTTGTAGTCTTTCACATGTAAATTTCTCAAATAACAACTAAAATGTTACCCCCCTTTTTTTTACATTTTAAACTATTTTATTTTCTATTTTCTTTATATGCTTTTATTATAATTATTTCCTTTTTTTCTGATCTGTTTTATTCCTTGTAAATCTGTATTCCATTTATGAGACAGAGCCTCACTTTGAGGCCTGGGTTGGGTAGTCACAGCTTTTGCCTGACTCAAGGAGACCTTGATCCCCTGGTCTAGGGTGTTCTTCTAGCTTTGGTCTTTGGAAGAATGCTATGAGTATGTCCTCACAGTAACATTCTTCTTTTCATTTTTCCTCTATATATCTGGTGGAGATGGGGTCTTGTTTTGCTCAGACTGATAAGAAACTCCTTTCCCAGACCCTCAGAGTCCTAGAATTTTGAGTGTTCGTCAAAGTATCCTGTTAAGCACCACTATTACTCCCATCTTCTCTTCTTCTTCTTCTCATCTTTTTGTCAAATTTTCCTTTTACCACCTCTCCTTTTTCTTTTTCTCTTCTCTTTTCCCTTCCTTTATCCCCCTTGCTCTTCTCTTTTCTCTTACATTTGTTCCTATACAAAAGGACACTTCAACACCTTCCCACAGAGACAAGGTAATTTTAAGTGAAGGATGAATGAAGTAAAAGGGAAAAGTAGGGGAAAGAAATGGACAAGAGAAAAACACTCATGAGGAGAAAACAACAGAAAAATCCAGGCAATATTAAAAATAAGGAAAGAGCACTCCCACAAGGGATCATGAGGTAGCAACTGCAGAGGACTCCAACTACAAAGAAATGGTGGAAATTACAAAAAGAGAATTTAAGAAGACAATTTCTGAAAAAGTGGAAAATAACCAAATGGAAATCCAAAATAGAACCAAATAAAGGACAGAAGATATAAAGACTATAGAAGAGCTTGAGGAATCAGAACCTTAAAGATGCAATAGAAAGTATCAATAACACATTAGATTATGGAGAAGAAAGAATCTCAGAGCTAGAGGATAAAGCTCTTGAGCTAACACAGGCAGTTAAAGAGGGAGAAAAGAAGAGACAGAAAGTAAAATATTCACTCAGAGAATTATGGGACTTTACAAAGTGTTCAAACATACGAATATGGGTGTCCCTGAAAGAGAAGATCATCCAAAAGAAATGGAAGACCTACTGGAGGATATCATAAATGAAAATTTCCCAAATATCACCAAAGTGTCTGACACACTCCTTTCAGAAGAATATTGAAGACCAGGTTATCTCAACTTAAACAAAGCATCCCCAAGACACATGATCATGGAATTGTCCAAAGTCAAGATGAAAAAGAAAATTTTGGAACCAGCCACAAGTAAGTACATATTGACCTACAGAGGCAGATTGATCAGGATGACAGACTTCTTGGCTGAAACTTTTCAGGCCAGAAGAGAATGGTCATCTACCTTTAACCTTTTAAAACAAAACAACTTTTAGTCCAGAATTATATATCCTTCTAAACTAAGTTTTAAAATTGATGGAAAATCAAGTATTTTACTGATGTGCAAACATTGAAGAAGTTTTCCATAACAAGACCAGCTCTACAGGAAATATTTAGACATATTCTCCACACTGACCATCACAATGGATCAGTACCAAAGTATATGCACGGAAACTAAAGGTCAAAACCTAGCTTCCACAATGATGAAAAGGATAAAACCAAACAATGGACTTTCACAGAATAAGATTAATAGAACTCCATCACACTTATCAAGATGGTTAAAGAACTTAAATTTAAGTTATGAAACAATAAAAATCATCAAAGAAAGCAAAGGTAAGACACTGGAGGACATTACCCTGGGGAAAGACTTTATGAAGAAGACTTCTGTGGCAATAGCAACAACAACAAAAATAAACAAATGGGATTCAATTAAACTGAAAAGCTTCTGTACAGCTAAGGAAAAAACAACCAAAGCAAATAGACAACCTACCCAATGGGAAAGGATATTTGCATATTTTGAATCAGACAAAAGCTTGGTAACTAGGATCTATAGAGAACTTAAATTAATCCACATGAAAAAAACCCAACAATACCATACATCAATGGGGAAGAGAGATGAACACAACCTTCTCTAAAGAAGACAGACGAATGGCTAGCAAACATATGAAAAAATGTTCATCATTCCTAATTATTAGAGAAATGCAAATTAAAACCACCCTGAGATATCATCTAACCCCAGGGAGAATGCCCCTTATCACAAAATCTGAAAACTGTTGATGCTGGCATGGATGTGGAGAGAAGGGAACACTTTTCACTGTTGGTGGGACTGCAAACTAATACAACCTTTTTGGAAGGAAGTATGGAGAAACCTCAAAGAACTCAACCTAGACCTCCTGTTTGATCCTGCAATCCAATTACTGGGCATCTATCCAGAAGGAAAAAAAACCTTTATTACAAAGACACTTGTAGAGTAGACTATTTATTGCAGCTCAATTTACAATCACTAAAATGTGGAAACAGCCTAAATGCCCACCAACCCAGGAATGAATTGGCAAGCTGTAGTATATGTATACCATTGAATACTATTCAGCTATTTTAAAAAATGGAGATTTTGCAGTATTTGTATTAACCTGGATGAAGGTGGAACATATTATTCTTAGTGAAGCATCACAGGAATGGAAAAGCATGAATCCTATGTATTCAACTTTGATATGAGGACAATTAATGGCAATTAATGACACAGTAGGGGTTGGGGGAAGGGGAGAGCAGACAGAGAAGAAGGGAGAGGGTGAGGTAAAGGAAAAGAAAAAAAAGAAAATAGTGACTAATTTTCACATAAATTGGATTTAAGTTTGACCAAAGTACATTATTTGAACAATAATTTTTAATTCGACTTGTTAATATGTTGTTTAGGGTGTTGCATCTTCATTTATAAGTGAAATATGTTTGTAATTTCCCTTTATAATAATGTATTTTTTCCAGTTTTAATATCAGGTATATCCATATGAAGTAGAATGATTTTGAAGTATTTTTTCTTTTTCTATTGTCTATAAGATTTGGCCTGGTCTGTTTTTTTTTTTTGAAATTATCTTGTATTTTTATTCATAAATATTCTTGTCTATATTTTGAGTCTTTGGAAAAAAAAAGAAATAAAATGAAACAAAAATCACTATGAGATCTCTCCAAACCATAGTGAGAATAGCACACACCACAAAGTCTCAAAATTGCAGATGCTGGCATGGACGTAGAGAGAATGGAACACTTTTCCACTGTTGGTAGGGCTGCAAACTAATACAACATCTTGGGAAAGAAGTATGGAGAATCCTCAAAGAATTCAAATGATACCTCCTATGTGATCCTGCAATACTGTTACTAGTCATCCACCCAGAGAAAAATAATCATTTTATCCTAAGGACATTTGAACAAGATTGTTTATCAAAGCTTGATTTACAATTGCTAAAATGTAAAAACTACCTAAATGCCCACCAACCCAGGAATGGATTAATGAACTGTGATATATGTATACCATAGAATACTATTTAACCCTTAAAGAAGATGGAGACTTTACATCTTTTGTATTAATCTGGATGGAGGTAGAGCACTTTCTTCTCAGTAGAGCATCACAAGAATGGAGAAGCAAGTATTCAATGTATTCAATACTAATGTGAAGCCAGTAGATAATATAATACATGCCCATATAAGAGAAAACTCAAATCAATTCAAGTTGTGGGGGACGAGGGAATGGTGGGGGAGAAAGGGCTTGCTCCCACTGAATGGGACACAATGTTAAGGTAAATGGCACATCTGTTGGGGGCGGAACACAATTATAAGAGGGTCTCTCCCTAACAAATGCAAACATTGTAACCTACTTCTTTGTACTCTCAAATTAACCTGAAATAAAAAAAGTGAAAAGACTTGAACAAAGCAATATATGAAGAAGTTTAAAATGAATGGAAGTCATAGGTCAAATGTAAGGAAAATAGACTATGTTTAGTTAGCTTGACAATAATCACAACAAAAATTATGACATCTACTTAATAAAGTTAAAACTTACATGGAAATCATCTTTTGGAATTAATGGTTCAGTTAAGTAATAGAGGGATGAGAAAAAAAAAAAGAGACTCCCTGTGGAATAAACCAGTTTTATTTTAAAGAAATGCATGGAAAGGAGAAATTCAGAGGTAGTTAGCCTGAGGCACCAGAGCTAGAAGACATAAAGAGTTACAGAGATTCTGGAGAGTGGGGTCATTAGGAAGACTTTAGAGTCAGCTCATCTACATATCTGCCAATCAGCTATGCAATTTATACCAATTCTATTGCAGTAAACGTATAGATGTACAGAAATAGTTTTTATAAAGATTTTTTAAAATGTGCGATATAAGATTTCAAGCGTGTGGCTTATCTCATTTCATTATTCTTGCTGCCAGATTCACTTTATTTCTGCATAAAATGGTGACACCTTAGGTTATTGGGTTAGGTTTCCCTTTGTAAATAACTCCAGCACTTTTTTCTGATAGGCAATTCAGCTTATTACTTATGAGGGCCATCAACCTGCAGATGCATTTAGTTGCATGAAAAATAAAACACCCATTGCCTTACAATTCACGATATGTCCAGAAAGCTTAAATATTTCAGTGTGTATAATATATTGTGTCACCGTAAGTCACTTTCATAACAGACTGTACAGAAAGTTCTTAGATGGTTGCTAATATTTTCTCAAATTTGAATTTCCCTGCACATCATTTGCCAGTTTTTAAGACCATATCACATAAAGATTTGCTATAAGATGTATAAGAACAGAAGTGCATTGAATGGTATCTATAGCTAAAACGAAACATGTCTATAACGCTAGGGATTTTGTTATCATCTTATAACCACACATGGCATGAAGTATAACTATACCACTTGTATCTATCATCATAATGAAATTCATTGAATTCTCTATCTGAAGATCAAGTGAGGTAATAAAAAGCAGAGGAAAGTTATTTCCATGGTTACAAGGTAATGAGATAGAGATCCCCTACTTACGTCAGTCATAACTGCTGGGGTTGGTTTCAGCCCCTAAACAGAGGTGAAGAATGTACAGTTTGTAGTCCAAGAGAATAATCAATGTAATCACTGTGTGTATTAGATTTCTGCCGGTGTTGTAAGAAATCACAAGTAGAGCAGTTTAAAGCAACACAAATTTGTTATCTTACAGTCTGACGTTTGAGATGAGGCTTAAGAGGCTACAATCAGCGAGTTGACAAAGCTGTGTTTCTTCTCAAGTCCCCGGGATAAGATCTTTTTCCTTTTTCCACGACTCTCCTGGTTTCTAAAAGGCACCTGCATTTCTTGTTCAGTGGCCTTTTCCTCCTAACAAGACCATTCCAGCTTCTGCTTCCATCCTCACATCTTATCTTGTCTCCCTTCTACACAGCTCTTGTGATTACCAATACTTTGCCATATAAAAAGCCCAGATTTTGTGTTCTCAAGCCAGATACGATGACCTTGATAAATAATTCAGTGACTTTAATTAACCATAGTTAATGAGCATAGAATGTTAAAGGAGTAAATTTGAGGAACAAACTCAAGTCTGTTTGGCTCAGGGAAGGTTTCTTGAAGGAGGCAACAGAGCAGTGCAGAGTAGAAAAGGGAGTGGTAATCAGGTAAATTGCACGTGATGTGAGGGAGAAGAAAGAGAGACACAGGGCTCAGTGTGCGTAGCACAGTGGTTACCAAGAGTGACAGGTTCGAACCTGGACCAGGCCAGCTAAACAACTACAACAAAAAATAGCCGGTGTTGTGGTGGGCACGTGTAGTCCTAGGTACTTGGGAGGCTGAGGCAGGAGAATCGCTTAAGCCCAAGAGTTTGAGGTTGTGTGAGCTGTGATGCCACAGCACTCTACCAAGGGCAACCTAGTGAGACTATGTCTCAAAAAGAAAAAGAAAGAAAGAGAGACATGTGCATTCAAGTATCTAACTGGCTTTGGTGGCTAACCGGCTTTGGACCACACCTGTACCTACAACCATTGCCCCTACCCATTTCATTCTCCTTCACTTCCTTCCTAAAATCACTGACTTCTAAATCACCTTAAACGGAATGGGCTGACATTATAACCATGTACATCTGCTCACAACTCCTTTACCTCTCCTGCATTTTTGCAAAGTCAAGAACACGTTGATTTATCCAAATTTTTGACATCTCTATTCCTGCATCTATGCAGCTGAGTAAAGTAGGAGAAACACACACACGTGTATAATGCCTGGTCTCACTTTCAATTCGTAACCTCGAATCTTTTTTTTTTAATTGTTTTTATTATTAAATCATAGCTGTGTACCTTTGTGCAATCAAGGGGTACAATGTGCTGGTTTCGTATACAATCTGAAATGTTTTCATCAAACTGGTTAACATACCCTTCATGGCATTTTCTTAGTTATTGTATGAAGACATTTGTATTCTGCATTTAGTAAGTTTCACCTGTACCCTTCTAAGATGCACCGTAGGTGTGGACCCACCAGTTACCCTCCCTCCACCCCAACCTCACCCCTACCCTTCCCTCCCTTGCTCCTTTCCCCATATTCTTGTGCTATAATTGGGTTATACCCTTCATATGAAAGCTATAAATCAGCTTCATAGTAGGGCTGAGTACATTGGATACTTTTTCTTCCATTCTTGAGATACTTTGCTAAGAAGAAGATGTTCCAGCTCCATCCATGTAAACACAAAAGAGGTGAAGTCTCCATCTTTCTTTAAGGCTGTGTAAGATTCCATGGTATACATGTA
>CAUYRH010069701.1:0-26470 GCA_963574655.1 Perodicticus potto | reverse complement strand
ATACTACAGTAGACAATAAGCCAGTAAGTTAAACGCATACCACATCCATCCCGGTGTGTTTCTACTGAAAATTCTGCTAGGCATAGAGGACTAGAAAAATATAAAAAGGAACCTCTGCCTTTCAGAAGCTTATAATCAATGCACCTGATGGAACAGCAAGAAAAACCTCTGTGGACTTGAAGGTGTATTTATGTAGAAATAGGGGGACTATAGCTTATTGGCTTGGAAGTGGTATGATCTGTAGGTTTTATCATTCAACAAATTTTTATTAATCTTTAAGCACTGTTCTTCATATTGGTGGTAAAGTGGTAGAATAAAAAGCTCCTGCTCTCACTGAGCTTATTACATTCCATTTTGGAGTGACAGAGAACAAATAAATACACAACTGTCAAAGGGTAATAAGTGCTCTGAAGAAAACAAAAAGCAAAGGTGTCTAAATGAATGTCTATGGAGCAGGTTAGACCTTTCCAAGGAACAATTAAACTATGACTGGAATGAAAGAAACAACCAATTATAGACAATCTAGAGAACACCAGTTCACATAGACAGTAAGCCACTGCAGAGCCTTAAGAGGGGTCAAGCATCGTGTTCTTTGAGACCATAAAAAAGCCAAGTGTGTCTTGAGTGTATGAGAGTATCAGAAAAGAAAAGGAAATGAAGCAGGGGAGATTAGTAAGGCCTTGAGAGTAAGAAGGGATTTTGAGGTCAGATTAAAGTATGGATATTTGAAAGATTAATCACTCTTTTGTTCTGGATTTGAGGAAGGAGAAATTAGGACCTGGAAGACCAGATGGAAGCCTGCATAATAATCCAGGTAGGAGGTGAAGTGAAGTAGACGAGGTAGATGAAAATGTTAGCAAGGAACCCCAAAATATGAAGAAGATTGAGTATTGGCATTTCATTGAGGAATGGTAGGTGGTATTGGTTGGGGAGAGTCCATAGTATCAAATGCAGCAGAAATGTTCAAGGTGAGCAGCATTAAGGGAAAGCTAGTATTTGTTAACAATAAAGATGCCACATGTGAACTGCAGGTGAGTCAGGTGAATTGTTTCCTTAGAACGGAGTGGTAAGAAGTGACAAATCAGAGGCAGTAAACTTTGTAAGAATCAGTATAACTCAAAATGTACAAAGCATATGTATTTTATTTACATTTTAAGGCCATACATTTTTGGATGGTACTGAAATTTTAAATCAACTTAAGTGTTCCAATGTTCCTATTTGGATCTAAAGGTTTCTTTGCTTTGGGGGAGGGGGGCAGAGTCTCATTCTGTGGCCCAGGTAGAGTGCAGTGGCATCACCATTGTTCACTACAACCTCAAATTCCTGGGCTCAAGCCATCTTCTTGCTTCAGCCTCCTGAGAAGCTGGAACTACAGGTGCATACCACCATACCCAGCTATTTTTTTTTTCCTATTTTTGGTAGAGACACGGTCTGACTCTTGCTCAGGCTGGTCTTGAACTCCTGACCTCCAGCAGTCTTCCTACCTTGCCCTCTCAGAGTGCTAATATTACAGATGTGAGCCACCACACCCAGCTGAAATCTTTTTCTCTCCATACATAAGGAAGAACAAACTTACACTTAGAGACTTATCTGATGTGTTTGGGGGGCCTCAAGTCAGTCTAACCATGACTCCTTGCTGTAAACATAATCACAAAAAGTTCACTCTTACTCCTGAGAATATTGCCAGAGCCTTAGAGTAGAAACGTCAAGGCATATGTATTACCATAACAGTTACGTTTCTATTACTGCCACCTGTCAGATCTAAACCATGTGGGCAGTGGGTGTGATCCCAGATACGCCCTGAAGTCTCACTGAACTCAGATTTTTTTTTTTTTTTTTTTGCAGTTTTTGGCCGGGGCTGGGTTTGAACCCGCCACCTCCAGCATATGGGGCTGGCGCCCTACTCCTTTGAGCCACAGGCGCCTCCCTGAACTCAGATTTTAGTGACACTTTTTTTTTTTTTGGTTGCAGTTTTTGGCAGGGGTCTGAACTCAGATTTTAATTAATAAAGAAGACTCTCTCAGATCTTAGGCATATAGGCCTACAAATTATCACTTCTATAAAAGAAAAACAAATACCATTCTGTGAGATATGCATGTCCAGCTACCATGACTTAAAGTGACACTTTTGTACTCTAAAAGAAGACAGCTCAGTTGAACTAAATGTTCTTTGTTTCAGCAAACTGCAAGACAATTAACAAGTACCTTTTTTCCCTGGAAACAAAATAGGCTAGTTTGGCATACAGAGTGGAAGGAAAAACCTCAAGCCCCTCCGTTTGTAGCAATGCATCCTGAATATCTCAAGGAAAGCAAGCCTTACTCAAGCTAAGTTATGTCCACACATGCACAAGCATGCCTTCTCCTGATCATATGACGTCAGTGAGTAGAGTGTGATAATTTGTTAGGTGTTATCAAAAAATGTAATACTATTAGCACTCTTTTATTTAGAATATACTTCATTTGGAGATTCATTGAGAACTATCAATCTCTTGGGATAGTTTGAAGGACTTCGTTGAATTCAACGAAGGAAAAATAAGTGTAAATTATTTTTAAAATAATCATGAAATATAGTGTTTAATTTGTTGACCCAAGTGCTTCTCAAGTCAGTAGTGACCAAGGATTCTTAGACTTAATGAACAATTACCATATTGCTGAAGTCAATACCATATTCACCTTTAAAAGCTTTCTTATTATTGGTGCTGAAAGAGGCCAAAACATCGGTAACCTGGGAAGTGAAAAACATGCTCTTTGTTGAGGAAATGATCTCCTTAACTTAGGGTTTAGCTGTTCCTACACTGTAATATGAGGGAATTTGCTTTATCATCGTTACCTTTGAGCCTGAAGACAGAAGCATTTTATACTGTGGTTTGTCCTGTACCTTTTATCAAGGATAAATTCAGAGTTTTGTTTAAAAACAAAGCTTACATAATCTCTCCTCATGATTAGCCCTTCCAGCAATTATCTGTTGGTTGGAATCAATGTCAGCCAACCAAATTCAGATGGCAAAAAAAAATGTTTGATCTGCAGTGATGTGATTTAGAAGACTGTGTGCATGGAAAGTACAGCTATGCCCATACAGAGAACATATTTATCTAATTTGACTGCCAGTGATTTAATTAATGTTTGTCAAGCACTTTGAACATGAAAGAACTATCTGAAAGCTGAGAGCCATTGCTCATAATCATTTTTCCTATTTGTTGAACTAAAATTAACATACAAATGTGATACTCTTATGGTATCTTTGAGAGAGATGCTCCTATTCTAACAAACTCTTTGGACCCCACTTTAAGAAAGTCTCATTAAAACTTCAAGGTTCTGGTTTCTGAAAGTCAAGCTTCAAGCTGGTTGGGTATCATCCATCAGATTTTGAAGCATACAAGCTAAATAAACACCAGTGACAGCTTGAGGACATGTATGCACCTGTTTATTGAGAAGATGTTAACAGGGGCAAATCTAAAATAAGAACACATACAGCAACCTGATTTTCAAAAAGTTTTTGTGCAAGCCTACACTTAAAATTACCCATATTATCATATAATTGTTTCCTTCTAATTTTTTCTCCAAAGAATAACTACTAATGAGCACAGTGCTTGATAACAATCTGAGAGGAAAAGGAAAAAAAGGGGAAGATCCTATTTTAAAGCTTTGAGGAGAAGCAAATATGATGTTTTCTATTATTGCTTTTTTTCCAACTCAAACACAAGATCAATTGGCAAAAGAGGAAGAAATCTTGAGGAGGAAGTAAGGAGGCTGGACCAACGCCTAATCTAACATTATTTTCTCTATGGAGATTTTAGCAGTATTGCATTCATACCTGCAAAGGGTTGATGGATTATTCGTCCGAAGGCCAGAATAGACTCCCCTGTGGAAGAGAGTGATTCGAAAAGACATTGACTTTCCCAAATGACTTGTTCTTGAACTTTAGTAGCATTTTATTTACATTCCAGTTTGAAAGAGAATTTTTATGTTACACCTCAGTGCAGAATCTCCTTTCCATGTGCTCCAGGCCTAGCACATATGTCGGCAGAATATTCCTTATTAAAGCACTAGTCCTACCTCAACCTTACTAAACTGAACTATATAATACATATTGGCCTGAAAATACACCCTTTCAGCAAGCTCCCCCATGATGTTATATTTATAAAAGTTCAAGAAAGACTTTTAGGGCGGTGCCTGTGGCTCAAAGGAGTAGGGCGCCGGCCCCATATACCGGAGGTGGTGGATTCAAACAGAGCCCCGGCCAAAAACTACAAAAAAAAAAAAAGAAAGAAAGACTGTTAGAAGAGGTATGTATCACTTACCTTGTCTAGCCATTCTTAGCACAGATCTTAGCAACCAGATGTGGCAGGGACAGCGGTGTTCACCAAACACTGCATACCTCTTTTACAATTTCTACCCTCTCACGTAGTTTGGAGCCACATAACTAGTATTGATCAATGGGTTTGGGGGGAAATAAGATGTATTGCTTCTGGTCCTAGGTTCTTAGCAGTAACTTTTCTCTCTGCCCCTGTGGCCCTGAAAACCCCACTTTCCTGACAATGTTACTGTAAGAACGAGGTAGTCCCCATCCCTAAAGCTGAAGAGTTAGCCATAGAGCTATCTAGACCTTCAAACAACTTCTTGTGAATGAGAAGTACTCCTTTAATGGTTAAGAGCTGAGTGATCTGATGTTCTTTCTTTCTTTTTTCTTTTTTGTAGAGACAGAGTCTCACTTTATCGCCCTCAGTAGAGTGCCGTGGCATCACAGCTCACAGCAACCTCCCACTCCTGGGTTCAGGCGATTCTCTTGCCTCAGCCTTCCAAATAGCTGGGACTACAGGCTCCCGCCACAACGCCTGGCTATTTTTCTGTTTTGCAGTTCGGCAAGGCCGGGTTTGAACCTGCCACCTTCGGTATATGGGGCCGGCACCCTACCCGATAAGCCACAGGCGCCGTCCTTTTCTTTCTTCCTTTTTTTTTTATGAGACAGAGTCTCACTATGTTGCCCAGGGTAGAGTGCCATGGCATCACAGTGCACAGCAATCTCAAATTCTTGGGCTTAAGCGATTGTCTTGCCTCAGCTTCCCAAGTAGCAGGGACTACAGGCACTTGCCACAACACCCAGCTATTTTTTTTTTTTTTTTTGGTGTAGTTGTCATTGTTGTTTGTCAGGCTCAGCCTGGATTCGAACTCACCAGCTCCTGTGTATGTGGCTGGTGCCCTAGCCTCTGAGCTACAGGTGCCGAGCCTATCTGATGTTCTTGTTAATAGCTACACTCTCATTGTCCCAACAAACACAACCCGATGTACATCTCTTTCACAATTGCAGAAACAGCATATAACCTGTGGACCTTAACAGGCAGCAAAGAATAATATAGTGAACAGTGTATAATTTACTAGATAGATTATTTAAGTACAAGTGGGTATACAAAGATCACAAATAGTGGCTGGCTTCAGTGGTTCTTTCCTGTAATCCCAGCATTTTGAGAGGCTGAGTGGAGAGAATCATGTGAGCTTTGAAGTTTGAAATCAGCATGGGCATCATGTATTTTTCTGAGGGGGGGTTGTTTGTTTGTTTGTTTTTTCTGAGACAGAGTTTTACCCTGTTGCCATAGGTAAAGTGCTGTGCCAACAGCCTCGCTGACAGCAACTTCATACTCTTGGGCTTAAACAATCCTCTTGCCTCAACCTCCCGAGTAGTTGGGACTATAAGGTATGCACCACTATGCCCAGCTAGTTTTTCTATTTTTAGTAGAGATGTGGTCTCACTGGTGGTCAAGCTGGTCTCAAACTCCTGAGCTTAAGTAATCTACCTGCCTTGGCCTCCCAGAGTGTTGGGATTACAGGTGTGAGCCACCATGACTGGCAAAAATATACGTATATTTTAGCTTGGCTGGGCTTATTGATGCTGGCTTGTAGTCCCAGGTACTCGAGAGCCTCAGGCAGGAGTTTGTGGTTGCAGTGAGCTACGATGATGCCATTGCCCTCTAGCCTTTTTAACCAGAATCTCACTCTAGGGGCAACAGAGTGAGATTCTGGTTTAAAAAAAAAATCACAATAGCATGTCGCATGACTTTAAAAAGAATGTTCCTCATATTGTTTAGTTCTGGCTTTTCTTCCCAATCCTTAAATTAAAGAATTAGTGAAATCTTTATCCTACTATATCTAGGAAAAAATATTTTTGCCTTTGCCATACCTAGACTCTTCTTTTCTCCATCCTGGCCATGCCTCATTAGCAGTCTGTCATCTCCATTCTCAGATAGGATGGTCCCCACATCAATGCCAGTCAGAAGTGGACTGGTTGCTTTTGTGTGTTAGCTGCTTAAAGTTCACCCTGTCAAGTCTATCAATTAATTTCCATGACGTTAGTCACTTAAACTCCTAATTGTTGCTGAACAGATGTGTACCGTGTGGAAACAAAGAAATTTCCTCTTCTGTGTATTTTGGGCTCTGCGCTCACACACCTGGGTCCAGCACCTATGGGAAGGATGAAGCACACAGGTTTGAAGGAGGGAATGAGCAACAGAAGGGCAACTTCCATAGAGGCTGACTACCTGGCAGAAGTCAGAGGTCTGTACTATTTGCTGATCTACCCCTGAAGCATTTTCTCTGGCAGCAACAGGCCAGTTTTTGCTATTGAACCATTTCAAAATCACTATTTGAAAGCTATATATGCACATAAAGAGGGGGCAGGGAAAATCTTCCTTTTATGGGTTCTCAAGCACTGCAAAGACTCTTTTGTCAGTAACTGTGCCAATACTAACCCATCTCATACCTGCCTGAAATCTTTTTCTTTTTTTAAACAGGAGGAAATAAACAGAACATAAGCTAGCTAGAGTTTGCTTCTCCCATGAGCCATGACTAGAGTACAATTAAATAACATTTCTTATATTTTAACACATCACCTTTCCCTTAATTCACAGACCAAATAGGAAAAAAAAATCACGTACTGTATTCTTTTTCCTGTTGCTTTTTCAATAGTTCACTGAACAAATCCGCATAACATTCCTGGAGTTGAGTAGAAGAAACATGTGAAATGAACTCATTAAAATATTTTTCAGTTCTACGTAGTATTTATTTGTCCCCATTTTGAAATTGGGCCATGCTGCTTTTGTTCCTATAGAAAAGAAGTTATGATTTAAGAAAACTTTACAAAAGGGAAGCCAATCCTGATGTTATCAAACTTCCCTCTTTTCTTTTAGCAGAATGTTTGAGAAAATGCCAATTGGTGTCGCCTATCATCAGAACTTTCCAAGATCTGATTGCCTTTGAAAATTAACTTGCTTAAAACTATCTGACCTTCTTTAACAGATGTTATATTTCCCTCTGAATAGTTAACATCTACATTTGTTATGGCATACTGAAATAGTAAGACTGTATCAAATGTTTTAGATAAAATGACACCATGACTTCTATGTTCCCCCATTTGCTTGGAGGGGGGCATTTCACTCATCCATATTCTTTTGTGGCAAGTGTTAACCAGAATGCCATTTTTGTCATTGGATGATTTTCTAATTAGAAGATTCACTCTAAAATGAAAGTCTGAGGTTGCTGAGGCAGAACCAGATATGTTTTAAAGGGAAATTGTTATTAGGACAAAATATTGGAGGACAAACAAAATCAATTTTTACAGGCAGATTAACCAAATTATTTGTTATTGTAGTAAACATTGCAAAAATCAAGAGGGTGGACTTTGTTAGCCATGTGTTAGTCATACCTGAATAAGAGAATGAAGTACCATGGTCTAGTTTATGTTCAATAATTGTTCATACAATTATAACATTCTCATAGTTTGGGCAGGGACTGATTTTGTTCTATGTGACCTTTGTTCCCTAGGATTGGCTGCTATTAGAAAGTAAAAACAAATAAAATAAAAAGGATTTTACCAACTTAACTTTGGATTTTTAAAAATACTTGAACCACGCTAGTTTTAGGTAATCTGGTACCTTTACATCTTTACAGTAGTTGGAAGATTTGAAAAGCAATGTTTCTTTTTGTTTTATAAAAGACATTTAATAAGGTATCTTTCAATGTCCTCTCATGTTAGCATTTTCAAAAATTATGCACAAAAATCAAGTTAGGATATAGTCTTTTCCCTTTTCATTTTGCCTTCTTACCACTTGGTTTTCCTTCGAGTGTGGATGGGCATGTTAGTGGAGGGGCAGATTTCAAAGACAGAGCTTAGTAAAGTAACTTATTGACAGCAGGTCACCACTAATAAGCAAATCTTTTGTAATTATGAGACTGAGTAGATTACAAAAGACGAGTGAAAACCACTGCCAAATGACACGATTGCCAAGGAGTTTTCAAAATGATGAAAGGATCTAAATGTCAGAGCAAGACTACTCATACACAGAAGAAATTGCTTCTTGGGTGTTTCACGAGGCATTTTTAAATTTTTTATTTTGGAAATTCTCGACCACATGTAAGAGTAGTGAGACCATTGCTAGTAAAAGGGAAGACCAGAAAGTTAACAAAATGTTTGCTATGCTTGTTTTAGGTTTCCTCCCTTCTTTGACATTGTCTTCATTGGAACATTTTTTCACTATTTTTAAAGAAAATCTTTATCTCATGTTATTTTAATAACAGTGTACACCTAAAAACAAAACATATTTTCATATGTATACACAGTGTAATTATCATACCTATGTATGTTTAAAATGTCTATTTTCATATCCTTTAAGTCATTGCTAGCTATTAACATTTTGTGTTTGATTTTTATGTTTACTTTATCCCTCCCTCCTTTATAGTCACACATCAATTAGCAAAAGAAATTCTATGCTTTAATTAGATTATTTTCCCATGTCCATGGGGGCCCCCCCTCTGCCCTTCTCTGACATGGTTTGATGTTCAGAATCTTAACACCATTCCCAAATTCTGCATTGGAATTGGCATGACACACAAAAATTAAATTTCGCTCAAATTTCAAAATTTTATAGAGTGTAAAGATACTATAATTTATAAGAAATGAATCCATAATCTAGCTATGACTGTGTTCAGTATCTACCAGTTAATTTCTAGGATGTTTCTCCTGGGATCCTTTGCAAATATAAAAGACCAACCTTGACCAAATAAAACCAGTAAAAAAACTGGTAAAAATTAAAAGGTAGCCTAGCATGGTGGTAGGTGCATGTCATCCCAGCTACTGGGGAGGCTGAGGCAGGAGGTGGCTGGAGGATGGGAGTTCTGGGTACTGTGCCAATGAGGTGTTTAGCATCAATATGGTGACATTCCAGGGGTGGTGGCCCATGATATTCCTAATGAGGGGTGAACTGGCCCAGGTAGGAAATGGAACAGGTCAAAATTCCTGTGCTGATCAGGAATGAGATCACACTTTTGAATCTAGCACTCTAGCCTGGACAGCATAGCAAGACCCTGTCTCTTAAAAAAGTTAATAAAAAGTAAATGACTGCAATAAAAGTTTTAAATTATATCCTGAATGAGGACAGGAATCAGGCACACTGGGAAAAGAGAGTTCTATGGAGCAGAACCTTGTGACCAGTCTCTTCAGAGCACTGCCATCAAGATGAGTAGAGTTTTCCAATGTTGCATCTTTCTGCTAAGAGTCTGAGTCTGTGTCATGTGCTCCCCCTTGGCCAAGGCAGAGATGATTTTCCAAAGAAAGGCCAAATATTGACTCCACAAGAAGAGAGAACAGATGCCTGGTAAGCAAATTTGACAGTAGGGCAGGACAAGAATATAGAAACTCTTCCTTCCTCTCATCCCTGGCTCTCCGTTCTTCAGATCATTACTTCTAGCTTTGTTTATATCTGTATCTGTATCTATCTATATATTTGTCAGAGAATATTATTGTCACTGGAACCCCTTTCTTCATGT
Organism: Perodicticus potto; assembly: GCA_963574655.1. NCBI lineage: Eukaryota > Metazoa > Chordata > Mammalia > Primates > Lorisidae > Perodicticus > Perodicticus potto. The sequence goes on along the minus strand of CAUYRH010069701.1, from coordinate 16,655 downwards.
TCCTTTTGTCAGAAATCAGCATACTATATAGCCACAACTTCCAAGATCCAGAACTGATGAGTTGTAAGTACCTTATCCTATTGAGTAGTGAGGATGGGTTTTAAAAATCCACTCTAATTTTCAATTTTCCACTTCCTTTTTGGATCTCACTTTTTCTCATCTATAAACTCTCCTTTCAGCTGTCTATTATAGTAAATAATATCAGTTTCAAAGGCTGGATCATTTCTTTTGCCCTTTCTGCCAGAACAACCCCCTTTCAAACGCACATACCATACTTAGCACGCTGCACTTGTGCACCAATTTTTTCAGTGGTTTGTGTGGCATAGAGAAGGCATACAATGTATATTGGAATTTAACTGGGTTGTAGGAAATTTAGAATTATACTCCATTATAATGGAAGAGGTTGGAGACTATTGGTTTAAGAGGGATATGGCATTTTTCCTTTGAGCCAAAAGTTATAATCAGTGTTTAAGAGGATATAGAAATTGAAGTCGTTTATGCATTATTTTGATTTCAAAGTGAGGTAGTTTCTTCTAGCTCTTTCATCTAAAATTTCCTTGCCTTTAAAAAACAATCTTACACTATTGGTTAAAAAGATGGGGTTGCTTATTTGTTGGAAAGATGAGGTTATGTCTGATTCACTTACCAAAAAGTAGTATTAAGCTATCATAAAGATATTTTAGGGCAGCACCTGTGGCTCAAAGGAGTAGTGTGCCAGCCCTGTATGCTGGAGGTGGCGGGTTCAAACCTGACCCTGGCTAAAAACTGCAAAAAAAAAAAAAAAAGAAGAAAGAAAAGATATTTTAGAGTATGTGGGAGAATAACTCATTAAGGAAAGCTATAGCACTTCTTTCAAATATTCTAACTCTTCCCTGTGCCTCAATTCCCCATTTCTCAAGCAGGAAGCTTCTGACTGCCCAGTGGGTGCTGGAGGCACATTCTGAGGAATTGCTAGGGACAGAGAATATCATCTAGCCACAGCAGCTGCTTCAAGCCTGCTCTGGGACCCAGTGACTTTCTGCTAACCATTCTTTCTTCCAACATTCTCCTTTATTCCTAAGAAGGGGCTTGCCATCTTCTCTCATATTTCAAGCCCTGACTTAAACCCAGTGCGCTGTTCATTAAATATGCACATACACACATATGTGTGTGCATGTGTATATATATATACATATATGTAAGTGAAACTGTCTAAACTGGACTCCATAATTTTGTTTGCTCATTAAGAGAAAAGCAAATGGTCAAAGTGGCTAGAATCTCATCGAAAAGGGAAAAGGGCCTTGAGATGAGGTAGCAGTGGAATGTGTCAGGCCATATGGTTTGGTTAAGGTCTTGAACATTTATACTAAATGTAATAAGGAGGTATGTAGAAATATACTTAGAGAGGAAAACTCACACAACTAATTGCCCCTTCTCCTACTTCCCCCATCCTGTGACACTATAGTGACCCCACCTCTGATTCATGAGTGCCGTGGTAATACTTTATGGGAATATAGGATATTATGTATGTAGACTGTACAATAGGAGGAGATATTATTAGTGGGAATATACCTATGCAACAGTGAAAACTTAAGAACCTTTTACTAAGGTAGAAGACCTAGCGAGAACAAAGAACATTATTAACTTAGATATCAAGTCCCACATTTGGTCCTACAGCGTGGAGTAATAGTTTCAGGTTGTGAATATCGTTGTTCCACATTACAACCCACATACATCAGTTTCAGGCAAGCTTCCTTCCACCTATTCTGATTATTCCCTGTTGGAGTTCCCAGACCTCCTCGAAAAGCCTACTCTACAATTGGCTCACCTGCAAACAAGGCCAGAGGTAGACTGGATTTTATTCCATCTTCATCAGCATTAACACCAAACACCAAACACCTAGTTGTATCCTTCTCTCTCTCTCTCTTAAGTTTTCTAGTGAGATAGACTAAAATGGAGATAAATTTGGGCTTGGGGGGCTGGAGCATGGGAGAAGGCTCAATGAAAAACAGCAACCCTTGATTTAGTTCACTGAGTTCTATCCTCAATTAATCTAGAGGTGAAAACAGGATACAGCTAAAGAAACAAAAACAAACGTTATTTGGTGAGTAACTACATGCAATTTAAACCCAGTATAGAAGTCATTGGAGATGTTAATTTCCACAATTCCATGATTTCTTAGTTCTCTAGCTGCTGCTTCTTTTCCTTTGTGAGGAATGTTTCTTCCACCTGTATATTATAGTAGTCCCTGAGTATCCAGGGAGAATTGGTTCTGAGACACTCCAGGATACTAAAATCTGAAGATGCTCAAGTCTGTGACATAAAATGTATAGTATTTGTATATAACATATACATATCCTTCCCATACAATTTAAATGTTCTCTAGATTACTTATAATAGCTAATACAAGTAAGTAAAAATAGTTATTTTACTATATTGTTTTCTTTAATTTGTTTTTTTTTCAAAGAGTTTTGATCTGTGGTTGGTTGAACCTGTTACCCCTGAACCCGTAGATATGATGGGCCAAAGCCTTCTTCAGGGTTTAGTCCCTATGATCTTTTTCTCACTATCACACTCTTCATATTTGACCTCAACTGGTTGTCATATCCAGGGAGAACTATTTCCCCCCACCATTTTTTTTAAAAGAGGTTCTCATTATCATAGTCTCTGTGCAGACTCTGATCATTTTCTCTCCCGAACAATTGCAATGGCATCCTAATGTGTTTCCTTCCTAAAAAACAGGCCTCTGACACTTCTCCAGAGAAATATTTCCAGAATAAAAATGCATTCATGTCAGTGCTCTAGCTAACCATAAAGACTCTGCAGCACCCACAGGAAAAAAAAATTTCAAATATTGGCCATAGCAAATGCTGGTGGTGTCAATGGTCTGTCTAACTTTTATCTCTAACCCCGCAAGCCCAACTCCCAGCATGTCCATACTTTCAGCCCCAGTCATAACAAAAATACTTTAAGTTCTCTAATATGCTTTCCTCTCTTATAATTTTTGGTCCTTGACCATGTAGTTTCTCTGGCTGACCCGTTCTTGTTTACCACGTGATACTAATCCACTCCTCCAGTGACACCAGGTCACCTCCTCTGTGAAGGCTTCCATGATTTCCATTATGAATTTCCTCAGTGTTTTCACAATAACCCTGTCAGTACTTCTATCAGAACATTTCTTTCTTTCTTTTTTTTTTTTTTGTAGAGACAGAGTCTTACGTTATCGCCCTCGGTAGAGTGCCGTGGCATCACACAGCTCACAGCAACCTCTAGCTCCTGGACTTAGGCGATTCTCTTGCTTCAGCCTCCCAACAGAACATTTCTTATATTACTGTTTCTCTCTGCTGATTTGCTCACTCTTCTCACTGGAGTAAAAACTGCTCAAATAAAGGGACTGTATAGTATCTTTGTCTTAGTATTCTTGATAGCTAGCCCAGAACTTGGAATACTGTGGGCCTAGTTGTTTAAATTAGTGAAGAAGAACATGAATGGAGAGAAACTGTTCTATGAGCATAAAAATCTATTAAGCTTGAGCACACAAAAACAGAGATCTTAGCATGGACTTCTTTGTTTGCACATCACACAAATGCAACTTAAATTAGCTTAGCATAAAGGAGGATTTATTGGAAAGACACCAGAATATCTCAGGTAATTGGAAAAAGAATTCATCAACAGAACAGTGAGAAAAACGTCTGGGAAGCCGTTCACTCTGCGGAATACCTAAAATAGGGCTTCGTTTGTCACCAGCTTGTGTTTCTGTGCGTCTCCTCTGGCCATCTCTGCTGGATGACTCTGTTCTTTCTCACTGTCAACTTTTTTCCAGTTCAGTAGCGCTCATCGCTAACTATGCATAAGAATCACCTGGGGGAGTTTTAAAGCAGTATTGACACCTGGGTCCCATCCCAGACCAAGTTGATTAGAATTTCTGGGAGTTGGTGCCAAGGCATTTTTTTTTAAAGTTCCCAAGGTAGTCCTAATGTGCAGCTGGGGTTGGGGTCCACTGTTCTTTACGGTAAGAGCCAGCAGCTCCTGGGGGTCAGATCCCATTCCCACAGCTTCCCCTTCAGACCAAAGATGGACTCACTGTCAGTTCTCATGCAAAAAAGGTCCCAGGGAAGTAATCTTTTCAGTTCAAGTTGTGTCCAGTGCCTGTCCCTGGATCCATCAATAGTGGTCAAGTGTGCAGAGTCACATTAAATGTGGCAGCTCATGCTGGCCATTGTTGGAGGGTGTGTGTGTGTGAAGCAGCAATCATTTCAAAGAATGGAGATGTTTCTGGAAGGAGGCTGATGAACCTATAAAAAATACATATAACAAGGGTGATACAATTACATTTATTACAAAAGTTAAAGTTCATTAGGAAATAAATGTTTGTTTGTTGGAAGAATGAATGATAACATATAATGAATTATATAGTTTGTTAATATTGTTTACCTTAAGAATTAGATATAAATAATAACCATTTTACATAAATGATGTAGCTAATATTTCTATTACATAATCCTCCTAAGTTTTTTTCATAGTTCTCTAGTATCTATGAACAATGTTAATGTTTATTCAGTTTAATCTTTTTATAAATAGAAACAATCATGGGCCTGATTTCACTACATGAGCAAAAGTGTCAAACCCCAGCCTAAGAGAAAAAACAAAGAATGAAGAAGGAGCATGAACTCTGAACCTCCCATTTAGACATTTCAGTTGTAGCTGGAGTTAATATGAGGAGGAAGATATTTTCACTTGTGTTCAGACTCTAGAGCAAAAAATAAGAACAAGCTAGAGGGAAGGAATTTGCCAGGAGGCAAATCTATACTTGGGCAGAGAAGGTGCCACATTCCAGGGCTGATATTAGAAAAAGCCAGAGGTGTCTAGACACTCCTGTCTGACCCTAAAAACTTCCCTAGGGAGTGGGGGACTAAAAAAATGTCTGGAAGAGAAACAACAGTATGTACTATCTGGTCAACCTCTTCAAGATTTCATTTTACATTTAAAAATGTAAATATAAATACTATGAGAGAAGTCAACAGTGGTTGGCTCCAAGAAAAACATAAGTGTTTTTATTATTTTGTCATGGTTGATGCATTGTATCTTTTGAACCAATAAAGATGTAAATAAAAGCTTTTTAAAATAAGAAATACGTTATAGCCGGAATGGCATAGTATTAAACTTTAACACACCTCAGGAATTGGAGAAATTAACCTGTTTTTCTCAAAAATTTGATATAGCTGTTGTCTTGATGAAGTAGAATACACTGATTCTGCAGTAGTAGGAAAAAGAAAAACCCTCTGGGAGAAGGATAGCAAAGAGAGCTGACACTGGATACAATTGTGATTTTCTATAGAAGGAGAACCCTAGAGACAAGGAAGAAAGGGCTCATGAAGTAGGAGAGGAGGGCCTTCGAGGAAGAAGTCTGGGGTGGAATTCCAGCTTGGACATATTTGTTTCTCTTAGAGCCAGAAGAGTGGCCCATGTTACCTTCAACCTAGCTCCAAAAAATAAAATCTGTTTGGGTATTTCATGCCCTTTACAGGGAACACTGCATTTCGGTCCCTTGTGTTGAGTTCCCTGGGGATAAAAACAGAACTTTCTCAGTGAAAGGCTGGCACGTTAGAAATTCATTCCTGCCTCTTTTCTTAAGGCTCTCTCCCAGACCGAGGGCGCAGGGGAAGATAGACTGTTATTATTTGTGCGGTAATGCAGGAGATGTACTGTGGGAATTTAAATTCTACTGTGTATTTTAAAAATGATTATAAAAAGGCATTCAGGTACTGCAGGCCTTGTGCTTCTCTTATAAAGGTTTAAGCAAATAAGCAAACAAACAACTGAGCTGTTGTTATTTAACCTGAGTCCCCAAGGCCCAATACTTCCTTTGAGCACATACATATGAGCTCCTTGGCTTAGAGAGAGTCATGACTCATAGCAGAGGGCAGAAACTGGCCCTTTGAATTCCTGCAACTGGGCTTTCAGAAAAAACGAAAGAACCCAAATAAAGGGGGGGGATCTTGAATTTTATTCAAGGCTTAAATACTGAGGTCTGTGATTCCTCGCGTCTGCTTTGTCATCCAGCTTAAGAAGATGCTTCTTGCCCACCTCCAGCAAAGTGGAAATCATAATGTTCAAAGTTCCATATCTGAAGAAACAGATGATTTAGCAAACACCTTCCCACAGATATTTTTAAGATACTTGTCTCCTTCTTTATGAGTAAGCTTTCTTTCCAACTGCTCTCCTTTTTGTCAGAGTGCCAGTTCCACTTCCAGTATTGTTCTGCTTAGGTTGCTGGGAGGCAAATGAGAAGCAGGGGAAATACAGTCCTGGGAGAGGAAGGGGGGGGTCAAGGGGCAAGTGCAGCCTGGGGATGGGGGAGACGGACTCAGAAAGCCTGGAGGGAGAGATGAAACAAGAACATTCAGGAGATGGGTTTAGGGGGACAAGGCATTTAAGGGAGAAATGCAAAAATAGAAAAACAAATGTGAGAAATAGATGACCATAGTAAATACTAAAAAGGAAAGCATTCTCATTTTACTTTAGAAAAAGGTGTCGAAGATCTGTTTTCCCCCCAACTTTGTCTTGAGTAATTTTTATTGACTCTTATTTGGCAGTAATATTACAAAATACCAACAGATACAGTCATCAGTTTCATTTCTTTTCTGTATCAAAATATTTTATTTACCACATTTGTTCAAATAATATAATGGAAAATGGTTAAGTAGATGGAGGAATGTTTTAAAATTTTTCATTTACTTTAAAGTGCTTTACACCAATTATAACTAAATCCACAGTTTTATAATAAACATGGAAGAATATAAGGTTTATTTATTAAATTTTCAAAGGCTGGGCATTGAGATTTAAAAATAGGCTTTCATCCTCCAAATAGCCCCAATAGCCCCATCAAAATATAGTTTATTCATTGATTCACCCAACTAGTATGTATTCTTTGTTCTAAGTAGTGGAAATACAAGGGAGAAAAAGATATTTCAGGGTTTACAATTTATGGAGAGAAAAAAAATCAGTTCATGATGAAGCAAATGATGCTTGAGGTAGATGTATGAGAATGATGACAGTTGGTATTACAAAAAAGCAAGTGAAGATAGAGAGAAAAGTAGGAGAAGGTGAGAAAAGTATTCCAAGAAGAAGAAACTGAGTGTGTAAATATAGGGAATATGGAATGGAAGATGTGGTAGGAGACCAAGCTGAAAGATAAATGGGGCAAAACTCAGAAAGGCTTTTATATTAAGTAAAGGTAACTGACATTGGTGTTGAATGGTATAGGAGATCGTCATCATCTTCATCGCAACTACTGTAACAGTGGTGAAAAAGAAGTGAGCATGATTATATGGAAAGAGTAAGTAGAATGGGTAGGACTATAGATTCAGGTACTGGAAAGAATGCTGGATGGGTAAAATTCCTGATAATAAAAGAGAGGATGATATGTATTTTACCAACATCTTGTAACCATAGTGGGCACAATTCTTGTATTCTTTGTGCATTTAGCCTATTAGAGTACAACTCTAGGAGATGCCATTTACATTGAGGAGCACAAGAGTGTTCAACCTGCAACCCACAAGCCACATGAGGCCAGAATGACAATGAATGCAACCGAACACGAAATCATAAACTTATTTAAAACATGGATTTTTTTAATGTTTTATTTGGTGGAACTTGATTGGGTGCTTCTTGAATGTGAACTCTGTAGACAACAACAACATCGTATTGGAGAGTCCCTTACAATAAACATAAATATGCTCTCTCTATTTGTACCATTTTACTGTGGTGTGTGGCTTCTAATGTATTCTCTTTCAATCGCAGACAGTCCAAATGACATCATCAGAGATTAGATGTGCTCCTGGTGACTTAGGTAGGCAGTGATCGTCAATAATATTTGAAACTATCATCGCAATGTCAAGTGTCTCATGTGATATAGAAGTCGGGTAAGCATTCTCTGCATCTTAGTGGTGCCTCACGAATCACTTGCCACACTTTACAATCGCCCCCCACCTTGCCATGCATTAGCCAAATGTGAAAGGGCCCAGATCTTGCCTTCTATTTTCCTGCCAATTGGTTCTCAGAATAAAGTTTAATATAGCTCCATATCTATTATTATTTTTAATCCCAGCATGGCTTCTACAACATTTCAAGAGTAAATAGAACCACCCAAAAGAAAAATTACAGATGAAGGAAGATTGTTCAGTGAAAAGTGGACAGATGACTACATTTTTGTAGAGGCAAATAGTAAGGTGTGGTGCTTCATTTATAGGGAATTTGTGCAAGTTTTCAAAGATTATAATTTGGAAAGGCATTATATGCAGAAACATGCTGCCAAATTCAATGAATATGAAGGATTGTGTCATAAGAGTTTGTAATAACAAAAATAAATTAGAAACAATGGAAATGTCTATCAACAGGGGTCTGTCAAAATAAATTCAGAGACTTTCATACAATGGAATACTAAATAGCATTTTTTAAGGGAAAAATAAATTTGAATGTGTTTGGAAAGATCTTTAAGGTCTATAATTAAGTGGAAAGTGTAAGTTGCATCCAAAAAAGGTCTGATAAACTAATCAAATGAAAAGAACAAATAACCCCATTTCTATGTGGGCAAGAAACTTGAACAGAAACTTCTCTGATGAAGACAGGTGTGTGGCCTACAAACACATGAAAAATGCTGATCATCCTTAATCATCAGAGAAATGCAAATCAAAACCACTTTGAGATATCATCTAACTCCAGTAAGATTAGCCTACATCACAAAATCTCAAAACTACAGATGTTGGCATGGATGCAGAGAGAAGGAAACACTTCTACATTGCTGGTGGGAATGCAAGCTAATATGACCTTTTTGGAAAGAAGTTTTGGAGAATACCCAAGGAACTAAAAGCAGACATACCATTTGATCCTGCAATTCCTCTACTAGGTATATACTCAGATGATCAAAAATTATTTTACAACAAAGACATTTGCACCAGAATGTTTATTGCAGCCCAATTCATAATTGCCAAGACATGGAAACAGCCCAAGTGCCCTTCCACCCATGAATGGATTAACAAATTGTGGTATATGTACACCATAGAATACTATGCAGCAGTAAAAAAAGAAGGAGACTTCACATCTTTTATGTTTACCTGGATGAAGCTGGAACATATTCTTCTTAGTAAAATATCTCAAGAATGGAAAAAAAAGTATCCAATGTACTCAATACTACTATGAAATCAATTTATAACCACCTACACACTCCTTTTAATGGCAAAACAACTATAGTCCAGAAAGTAGAAGGGAAGAGGAGAGAGAGGGAAGGGAAGAGGGGATATGGGAGGAGGGAGGGTATTTGGGGGGACCTCACCTAATGTTCATGATGCAATGGTACATTTCAAAACTATTAAGAAATGAGTGTAATTGTGATGGATGTGTTACTTAGTTCAATGTAAGCATTTCACGTTGTATATGGAAGCAGTACCCTGAACCCCATAAATGCATCAATGTACAAAGTTATGATTTAATAAAAAACAGTAATGAAATAAAATAAAAATACAAAAAGTGTGAGTTGCAGAAAATATGCATAGTATAATCTCATTTATGTAAAAAGTGTGTGTCTGCATTACATGTGCATGTGTGTGTGCTTTGTATATACATTAAATATTATTTCTGGAAAGACACATGTATTGGTAGTGGGACTGGGAGCAGTAAAAGGAGGAAATGGAAAGTTACTGATCTAGTCCAATCTCCTCATTTTATTGATAGAAACCTGAGATTCAAGAATACTATAACTATTGTTTTGCCCTAAACCATACAGAGAGCATTAGTCAAAAACCTGAAACCCAGACCCAATCTCTTGATCTCTTCTTGATTGCTTCTCTACGTATTTCAGGGAAAGAGCATGGTGGACAGGAATAGTTTGCAGAAACAGTTGGCCTTTCTTGCCTGTGTTTAGCACATTGCTTGCTACCTATTTTCTCCACCAAAGATCATCTCCTACTCTCTTTGTCCCTATCCTCACACAGCTAGCTTTCCTCCTTACCTAACATGTAAAGTTTCATTCATCAATAACAATATTCAAAGCATCTCTTAGTTATTGTATTGAGGAATGGGATTTCACTACTCGAAGAACATAGGCTATCCCCACCTCAGGTAGCAACTGGAAGACACAGTTAGTAGAGATGGGTTCAAATGAACTGTCTCTTAAAGTGGTAGATTTTCTGAAGACATGGTCTCCACATTTGTAAACAGGTGTAATTACCTCTCTTCTTAGTCCAAGTCTTTTTGAGAAGACAATGTCCTGATAGATGAAAAGGTGCTAGCCAGTTCTCATCATTTTAGGGAGAAAGAGTACATTTTGGTGGAGTCAGAATCCAGGCTGTGTCCCTAACTAGTAAGTGACCTTGAGCAAACTGTGTGCTTCAGCTTCTGTAACTATCAGTTTCACTATCTATTAATATTAAATGAGAAGAAGAATAGCACCTCACTGCTGAAGTTATCATCAGGAATAAATGTGATGATGGATAGAAAGCGCTCAGCTCAGTGTTTGAAGCACTCAAAGCTAGTTGTTCCTGTTTCTCTTGTTATATTTTCCAATGTAATATTTATGTGTGTTCAGAGCTATTCGTGGGAGGACACCTCAGTGCTCTCTCCTTTTAGCCACCTTCATTTCATTTCAGGTTGTGCTCCGAATGTGAAGCAAACTAAAAACCCAGTACATTTCAAGAAATCAAACTATCACTTCAGTTCATTTGTACAAACTTTTTTATTGAGAGACTACTAGATGTGACACTCTGGGCTAGGTATTGGGGGGACAGGGATGAAAATGACACAGTCCCTGCACTCAAAGGGCTTGGAGTCTTTTGGACTGTCCTGTCACTCTCAACCGTAAAAGATAGTCCTTGCCTCAGGCATAAAGAATCCTATTTCTTGTCTATATTGGATAAGGGTAGGTAGTGGCAACAATAAATGCTTTGTAGGCTGGTATAACTCAGGTGTTCACAAATTGTTTGGTCTCAGGATCCTTTTACATTCTTAAAAACTAGTGAGGATCCTAATAAGCTTTTTATATTTATTTATTTATTTATTTACTTATTTATTTTGAGACAGAATCTCACTCTGTTGCCCTAGGCTAGAGTGCTGTAGTGTCATAACACACAGCAACCACAAAATCCTGGGTTTAGGCGATTCTCCTGCCTCAGCCTCCAAAGGAGCTGGGATTACAAGCACCCAGCAGGGTGCCTGGCTAATTTTTCTATTTTTAATAAAGATGGGGTCTCACCCTTGCTCAGGCTGGTTTCACTCCTGAGCCCAAGCAATCCACCTGCCTCAGCCTCCCAGAGTGCTAGGATTATAGGCATGAGGCACCATGCCCAGCTGCTAACAAGCTTTTTAAAATATGGTTTATAACTATTATAACTGCATTAGAAATTAAAGCAGAGAAACTTTAAAAATAAGAATAAGCCAGGCCAGGTGCAGTGGCTCACATCTATAATCCCAGCATTCTGGGAGGCCAAGGCAAGTCGATTGCTTGACCTCAGAAGTTTGAGACCGGCCTGAGCAAGAGTGAGACCCCATCTCTACTAAAAATAGAAAAACTCGCTGAGCATGATGGTGCACTCCTGTACTTCCAGCTACTCAGGAGGCTGAGGCGGGGGATCGCTTGCGCCCCAGAGTTTGAGATTGCTATGAGCTATGATGCCCCAATACTCTAGCCTGGGGCAACAGAGTTTCTGTCTCAAAAATAATAATAATAACAATAACAATAATAATAAGCCTATTACATCTTAACATAAATAATTTTTTTGAAAAATGATCATGACGATCATGCAGTCATGCCATAGACTGCATTATAGCTTACTGTAATTTTTTTGGAGAAAGAAGAAGTGGAAAATGAGCTATTCCATGATAGTGAGTGGGCTCCTTCAGTGATAGTCTAAGAACACTTATCTGTGACGTGTGGTTCACTGAGACATAGGCTCATCCACACTGATTTGTGGTTTGGGATCTTGAGGGCATTACCTTATCCCAGGCTCCCTGACACTCTTTTCTCTGCCCCTGAAAACTTCCTGTCCGTGAATGTCTTGTGTGACAGGGAAAGGACGGCTTGGAAACTCTGATGCTTGGATGCTTCAGCCAAAGCATTATTAGAACAATAAGTCACTGCAGTATCAAGAAGGAGGGGTACAGGGTTCTGCTCCATCAAGGGCAAAAGCAACGATAAACTTCCTAAAACTCCACTTTCATTAGAAGCAGGTCACTGGGCAGGCACTGTGACTCACGCCTATAATCCTAGCACTCTGGGAGGCTGAGGCAGGAGGATCCCTTGAGCTCAGGAGCTTGAGACCAGCCTGAGTAAGAACGAGATCCCAGGTGCCTATAGTCCCAGCTACTCAGAGGCTGAGGCAAGAGGATCGCTTGAACCCAGAAGTGAGCCAGGCTGATGCCTCAGCACTCTACCCTGGGAAACAGAGTAAGACTGTGTCTAAAAGAAAATAAACCAGGTTTGACCATTGCAAACATCTTGTTAGTCTGACCTACCCCAATAATCCTGGGAGCTTCCTAAGTCTGAACACGTTTCTTACAACTCTGCCATTTCCCCTTCTTTTGAGCATAATATTTAGCTCAATAAAGAACATCTAAGCAAATCTAAAATATACGAAGGTAAAGCCACTGTCTCCATTCTGAAATATATTTTCTTCTGTATTATTCAATGTCTATCTAAGCAAAGTGTTCTTGTTTTCCCAGCCATCAAGGATAGAAAATGTGGTCATCTTTGATTTTATTTTTCTCTTCTATCTGCCAATTCTGACTTAACAAAAAAGCCTGAGCTGAGGAAGGGAGAAACCCGCCGGGCTTCTGCAGTTTCTGTAGTCACTGCCTCCAGCAGTGGTCTGCTGAATTTCCCTTCTCTGCCCCTTAAGACATCTTTAGCAGATCACAGAGCATGCGGTTACCTGCTGCAGCCCGGATAAACACTCACATTCAGCTATTCAAAAGGCTTGTCCAGGTTAAATCAAACCTTTACTTTTGTTTACAATTCAAAACACACCACACCATTCCACAGTTCAGGCTCACCCACGTCTATAGTGACCTAAAGTGGAAGGCCCAGCCCAGGTCAGGGGGCCCCCGACTGAAACTGCCCTTGGAGTCCCAGGACTTCTCTGACCCCCAGACGCTCCACTTCTTCCCTTTCTGTGTGGAAATATTTATTGAGGTTTATCCTGCCCATGTTCCATTATTGTGGAGTGGATGTGTATTGAGGGTGCAAATAATTTGTTAAGTAACAAATTTAAAGTTATTTAGACCAAAATGAACAATATTCAGGTATGGTCTAGAGACCATCAGAGATTCCTAAACTATGGGCCTAGTTTACTCTAGTTCCCTCAAGTGAATAAGAATTGTAGATTATCTCCTTCGGGGAAAGAGTGAATAAGATGTGAAAACAAAGTACTGTGAGCTCACGGAGGCTGCTTGCTCAGAAGATTTGACAGTTCTCCTTTCCAGGGATGACAAATCCCTCCCACATTGATCAACCTTGCCCATGTGACTTCATTTGGCTAACAAAATGAGGGCAAAACTGGTAACTTTCTTCTTCCCCGTAGAAGCTTTAAGGGGCTTTAAGGGACTTTCCCTTCTGCCATGAGATTGTAGTGTCTGGGATGAGGTAGTTCCTTCGCCCTGGACCCCGGAATGAAGAAGAGACAGAGCCCCAGACAGAGCCCCAGACAGAACCCCAGCTGAGCCCAAGACAGAGCCCCAGCTGAGCCCCAGACAGAGCCCCAGCTGAGCCCCAGCAGACATGTAATGTGAATAAGGCATACACCTTGTCGTCATAAACCACTAGGACTTGAGGGATTTGTGTCACCACAGCATAACCTAGCCTAAGACTGCTATTGATCTGTAAATCATTACTTCAGATCCTTTGTGTTTTCCCCTCCTCCTCGGCTTCTGTTTATTAAAGACTGCACGGCTGAAGGTAGCTGGACTTTGCTTCTAACACTGACTCTGCCATTTTCCATCTGTGTGACCTTGGGCAAGTTACTTGACCTCTCAGCATTTCATCCTAAAAGTGAAGCAAATGATGCTAGGAAATTATTGGGATTAGATAATTTAATATCCAAATGATACTTGGCATAAGCACTTGATAAAAGTTAGTTTTCTACCCAACTTTGTTCTTCTCAGGAGATGTAGGTAGGGCTAGTCATTCACCTAAATGTTTTGTTGTTGTTCTGGGGATGCCCTGGTAAGACTTCTAGTTCTTATTTCTTACTTCAAAGATTTAATAGATCTGAATAATATCCTGAAATAATTCTATCCTAACTCCATTAGCAAACGTATCACTTTCCCCCTCCACCTTTGGAATATGGATATACTGTATTTGTAATTTCATAACATACAAAAGTTAGAGACACATTTTCATTCCCCTATGCCATACTCTTAAATTCTGCAAGGGTAAGGACCATATTTTACTCATCCCTAGACCCTGGAACACTGTCATCTATGACCATTAATACTTTCAGTAACCATTTACCCTTTTATACATAATAAAAATGAAGTTATTTTCAAGCTATCCTAATGTAGGGGGGTTTATATAAATATCTGCCCCACTGGTCTACCATAGCCAGAGCTTTCTGTCTCAATCTTCCAGACATAGATCTGCTGAGAAAAGGCCTGACCAGTTCCCTGCACAAGTTCTGGCATGTGTCGAAAGCAAGACATACAGAGCAAAACCTCTTATATAAAGTATTCAAGTGTGTTCTCAGGGTTAGAAAATGTCATTTGGACACTTTAAAGCCAAAGGCCTGTTTTTAAAAAATAAATACAAAATTTGGAATTGTACGTTGTCTTTGTTTTCAGCAAAATTCAAGTTCCTAGCCGACTTTTGTTTATTTGTTTTCTCTGGGAACCGAGTAGCTGTACTACACCCAAGCATGTATCATTTCATGACAATGACTCAGAAAGCAGTGCAGATGTCATGGTTTACCTAGTCCCTAAAAAATGCCTACCATGCAGGAAATGAAATAAGGTTCTTGGACTCAGCAGAAATGGGGTGAGGATAAAGAGGCTGCTTTGAATTTGTGGGCTTTCCCAGGCGGCTTTGGAAACATCTCATGCAAATCCAAACAGTATCTGGGTCACAGATAGTTTTTGACCAGTAATTTCTGACTATACTTTTTGTCTTCTTGTACACTTGGAGGTAGTAGGCCTATTTGGAAAAACAAAGCAATTTGAATAATTTAGATCGTTTGATACCTTTCTACCAATGAGGATCTTTTTCTTTCTCATAATAGTCTGCCATTCTTGGAATCATTTCCAAGACCTAAAATTTTATTATACTGAACAATAAATAAAATTTAGTCATCTAGTGCCTTTACCAACAACTTAAACATGCATGATCCATTGTTTCTGAGTATGGCTTTTTTGTGCCTCTCTTTCTATAAATTTAGTCCAGCCTTTAAACTAAGAAACAGCTTGCTAGAAACATGAATTGTATCATTGTATCTGACTAAACATTTACTCTGTAACTCTTATTACTTTAGAAGCCTGTCAGATGCTATTTAGAAACTTTCTCTTTAGTCTTGGTTATAATAAACCAAAAGTACCTAGAATTCTATGGGACATAGACTGTCAGGAAATGTTGAGTGTATCATTTGCGGGGGAAAGTAGACACTTTTACAAGAAGACTTCAATATGCAAATAGAAAAGGATTTAAGAATATGCAAATAGGAAAAGATTTAAGAATGCAGAAGGATTTAAGAAGAATAGAGAAATCAAGAAGTAAAGCAAATTATCTCATACCTGCTTTGACACCGAAGCTTGTGTTCTATTCTGAACATGGAGCTGTTCCATTTCTGCCATGACAGAGAAGATGGGGGGGGGGGGAAATCCCAAAGATGACCACAGCTAAAAAAGCACAGCTTAAGGGAGTTTCCAATGGACTTGGCCAAAGGCCAAGGTCATCGATTCAAAGTGCCCTCCACAGTATAACTAAGTGCTTGACCTGGTCTAGCATCAGCATTTATGCATAGATAATAGGAGTTAGTATCAAGAATTCTCAGAGAGAGAAATGAACTGTGAAGATGTGATCTTGAGTCACATTCAGGGACCTCAACCAACAAACTGCTGAAAATTATCAGCTCTTACTGAATGTGAGTCTAAATGTTATGGCTTGCTTAGTTTTGGTGGTTGTGGAAACTAGCACCAAGAAATGACTACTATGTTGCTTGTCAAACAACATACTTTTGTCCTTCCCCTCTAATGTGGATCATCATGAAAGTTTCAAGACACACAAAAATAGAGAATCAAGATACATTAAATCCTCGCAGATGGAAACAAAGCCCTCCCAGCAACACCATTAAGCAGAGTAAGTTAAAACTTGCATGAGTGACTCAGAAAGGACGCTGTGGACCCTGTTTCTTGGAAATGAAATAATGGACCATAATATAGTCTGTCTCAAAACTTTTGTAGCAACCCATGTATGTGGGGAAGGCAAAGAACCATCCGTAGGCTGTCGGGTCCTCATGGCCCTGGTCTCGATCGCAGCAGAAAGGAACCAGGCGAGTCGTGGATTAGAAGTACAAGCTTGTAGGAGGCGGGCTAACCTTGATTGCAGGGTAGCCCCGAGCAACCTCCGCAGTAGCCCTTTATTGAGACAGCACAAGACAGGTGAGGGGAGTATCAATGACTATGTGCCCAAGGCTGGCCTT
>CAUYRH010069698.1:0-11036 GCA_963574655.1 Perodicticus potto | reverse complement strand
AGTAGATGAAAAAGCTGATAGAACAGAACAAGTTTGCAGAATTTCTGCCCTGTGGAAGAGATGCTGGGCTGCTAATAGTCCTGACTCAGTCTGTGAGATTCAGCCCTTTGTCTCAGCTGTCATCCCCTGAGGGCCAGGTGCGGCAGATTTAGCAAAGCTTTCTCAGTGCTGCCGCTTGGTGCCTAAGGGAACCGCCTCTCCACTTCGGCCACCTCTTGGCTCACTTTCCTCTCACCGCTCCCGAGCTGGGAAAACAGCACAGACCAGCAACACCCCAAGCCCTGTCTACACCCCTCGAGAAAGTGTCCAAGAATCTGGACTCTGTGGGTGACAGACCTCCAGACCTCAGGGTGAGAGTGGAGGGGAGTGCGCGGAGTTCCAACTTGCAGGTAGAGAATATATACAGTTTTTATACAGTTTTATGCCTGGGAGGAGAGTGCTGCGGCACCCTAGTAGGGGAAGGAGGTCTGGTTTTTAGAGGGTCTCTCCCGTGGGGTAGAGTGGGAGGACATCTGAACTCTGCTGGCTTGTTTGTATGGAGGTATGGTGCATACTGCAAGCCGCTGTCATGGGGGAGGGGACTCCCGTCCGCTTGGTGTTGTGTTCTGTACCTTTTATTTGTATCCTTGGGGTTGCAGGTCACTCCAGCAGGGTTGATGTGCATTCTTCGACCTTCTCTTTTGGCTCAGTTCCAAACCGTTGGCTCTCCTGACAAATTTCTGTCCTTTAACTCTCCTTCTGGACGGGAGTGTTTGCAGAAAGCTGGCTACAGATCGCCATCTTGGCTCCTCCCCCTCTGTTTTTCTTTATCTGGGAAAGCCTGTATTTTTTTTCTTATTGGTTGATCATTTTTATCTTTTAGCTCTTTTGGTGTTGTACCATTGTCCACTCACCTCCTTGGTTTCTGGTAAAAAGTCAGCTATAAATTTTATTTATAATTCCCTACATGTCTTCATATGGCCTTTCCTGTCTGTATGTATATCTATGTCCTAATTTCTTCTTATAAGAACATCAGTCATGTTGGATTAGGGCCCACTCAATGATCTCATTTTTAACTTAATTGACTTTAAAAATATTTTATCTTCAAATACAGTCACATTCTGAGATACTGGGAATTAGGACTTCAACATAAGAATTTGAGGTGGTGGTGGAGATATAATTCATCTCAAACTTCTTAATTTCTCTCTTGTTTGTTGTTGACATCTGAACATTTATGATAAATATTTTAACAACTCTGGTATTCAAACTGTCCTGCCCTCCAAGTTTGTTATTATTTTTTTCCTTTTTTAAATTGTTGCTGCTCATTTGTTCAGTGACTTACACAAACTGGTTCTGTATATGCACTTTCTACAGTGTGCACCCACTGATTTATCTGATTATGGCTTTTAATTTTGTGCCTGGCTCTTAGAGGGCAGCCCTAGGTCTATAAATTTTAGTAATCAGCAAAATTATTTCCTTAAATGCTCTGAGACACTTAAGTCTTCCTTCCTTTGACACATGGATCTGTGTGAAGGCACACCTTCAAATTTTGGGGAGTTTATACAAGTCAGCTTCCACTTTCACTTTCTGCTTGTATAGGTCTCAACATAAACCAGAGGTGAGTGATTGGAGTCTTTTCCTTTCCTAGGTAATTTGTGGTCATACCCACTACAATTCTGTGCCTTCTAGATCCCAAGAAATATCAGAACTTTTCAAAGTTCACTGTGGTAATCTAGCTTTCCAGGCACTTCTTTTTAATTTGTTGCTAGGCCCTTGTTTGGCTCAATTGGTGTGACAGCTTAAGCTAGTTGTGGTGATGTTACCAGAAGATTGTTACTATTTTTTGTAATTCCTTGGGGACATGACCTTTCAGAGTTGAGCTATGGTTCAAATTTAGTAGCAACAATGTCTTAGGAATGGAGTTTTTCAGGTAGCTGCTAGTTGACAGTGCTCTATATGTGGAACTTTATTTATTTTTTTCAGTATTTTCTGTTTATAAACTTTTGGGTGAAGTCATTCTTTTTTAAATTTTTTATTAAATCATAGCTGTATACATTAATGCATTTATGGGGTACAATGTGCTGATTTTATATAAAATTTGAAATACTTACAACAAACTGGTTAACATAGCCTTCACTGCACTTTCTTAATTATTGTGTTAAGACATTTATACTTTACACTTATTATATTTGACATGTACCCTTGTAAAATGCATCATAGGCATGGTCCCACCAATTTTCCTCCTTCTACCTAACTTCCTCCTTCTTCTCCCCTTCCCCTCCTCTTCCCCCTTCATCTTGGGCTGTAGGTGGGTTATAGCTTTCTTATGGAAGTGTGGGTGATTATATATTGGTTTCATAGTAGAACTGAGTACATTGGATACTTTTTCTTCCATTCTTGAGATACTTTACTAATAAGAATATGTTCCAGCTCCATCCATGTAAACATAAAAGAGGTAAAGTCTCCATCTTTTTTTTAAGGCTGCATAATATTCCATGGTGTACATATACCATAATTTATTAATCCTTTTATGGGTTTCTTCCATGACTTAGCAATTATGAATTGGGCTGGAATAAACATTCTGGTGCAAATATCTTTGTTACAAAGTGATTTTTAATCTTCTGGATATATACTTAGTAGAGGAATTGCTGGATTGAATAGCAGGTCTATTTTTAGATCCCTAAGTGATCTCCAAACTTCTTTCCAAAAGGAACTATTAGTTTGCATTCCCACCAGCAGTTCACAAGTATTCCCTTTTCTTCACATCCACACTAACATCTATAGTTTTGAGATTTTGTTATGTGGGCTACACTTACTGGGGTTAGATGATATCTCAAAGTGGTTTTGATTTGCATTTCTCTGATGATTAAGGATGATGAACATTTTTTCATGTGTCTGTAGGCTGTGCACCTGTCTTCTTCAGAGAAGTTTCTATTCAAATCTGTTGCTCACAATGAAATGGGATCACTTGTTCTTTTCTTGCTAATACATTTGACTTCTCTGTGGATTCTGGTTATCAAACCTTGGGAATTTACCTAACAAAGGGCATGAAGATCTCTACAAAGAGAACTATGAAAACCTGAGAAAAGATATATGTGGAACTTTAAACTGAGCTCCAGAGAGTTTACTCTTTTTTGCTATTGGCTTTTCATGGCTACATATCACTGAGCTGGGAAGGGAGGGTGATAGGAATAACACCAAATTAAATGCCATGGACTCTATTCTAATAGAGAGATTCAATAGTTTTTAATATTCTAATATTAATCTTCTAATAGTTTTCAAATTAGGAACTTTTTAGTTTGTTCTGTACTTTTGCTCAATCTCCAGTGTTCTAAAATGCTCGATTAAAAAAAATTGTTTGGTAAGCATTTTTCTTGATCTTTATGGGAGAGGGAGTTAATTCTATCTTACCAAAAGTTAAAATGTTCCATCCACTAGGTATTGGGGGTAATTTGTTACATAGGAATAGATGTCTAAAAGGTTGTTTTTAGCATTAATGCATAGACAATAATGCAGATAATGTATTTAGTGTGGTTCTTACCAAAGGCAAACATTGAAAAAATTAAGTATTTATTTTTACACTACTTCCAAAAAATTAGTTCCAAAGAGTCAGTCTAGTAAGTTTTTAGCCATTTGTTTTTAGAGTAGCCAATATAATAAAAAATAGCTTTCTGAGCTTGGAACCAATATTCCACTCTGTGAGAACTTAGAGAGATATATTTGTATTCTGGTCAGAATAAATATTCTATGGTACCTTTTACAACATTATACTATTTTGGTTCTTTTTCCATTTCTGAAAGGTGATGCAATTAGCTGAAAGAACACCTACAGCCAAAATATCTCCATTATTTATTAACTTTTGCATCAAGCTTTCTTGTTACCTTTGATTCAGCTGCCTTTATGATACTGGTAATTAGTAGGAAATAGGTAACAGTAAGAAATGGGTAGCTCAATACTACAGTTAAGTCCCTGGTTTGTAAGTGACACAAATACAGAGAAACCTTTTTCTCCCCTCTATCACTCTTACCTTGTATTTCCCGCAGTTCTTGATTCTTAGATTTTAAAAAAATCTTAAGGTTCTTTATGAGATTCAGAACCAAATCTGAATTCCCTGAAACTGAGTAAGGCACAATGGTTTGGCCGTAGTCACTCAATTCCATTTCCCTGGGAGGCTCATCATCATTTGGTACATTCTGAGCTCTTAGGACATATGTAGTAATAATCAAAATTACTATTATTTGAAGCAATGTCAACTGCCAGTTGCGCCAACTAAATAGTGCCCTTTTCATAAACATGGAACGAAATTGCTGAAAGTAAAGTGGAAACTAAAAAGAAGAGAAAACCAGATTACATTGTGTAATGGTGCACATTGTATCATTATAGAATTTTGGACTATAACTGTACAAGTCTCAATTAGAACTCATGTAGGACATTTGTGTTGATATCCATTAATATAAATGCTTCAAAATTTTACGTTAGAATATATACGCATATAATAGAAATGCATGCTTTGAATTGGATCTAAGGAAACAACAAGATCCCTTATTTGTGTAAGGTATTAAATGAAAGGATTAAGATCTGATCTAACTACAATAAAAATCTTAACAAAATGATTTTCTTCAATAATGTGTTGTAGTATCTCTGATCAGAAATCAAAATTATTTGCCTCTTCTATTTACTTTTACACCATAATCTTTCTATTTTATCCATTTAATAAGAGAAACACCTCTATAAAGCTATTATCTTTTGGCTGGTTTTAGTATACATACTTTGGCTCATAATGAGAAATTTTCCTTAATTTTGTCCTTTTGAATAACATAGTAATAACTTTTGGGTCTTTTCAGAACTGAACAAAGGGAAAATTTATATTAAAAGGTTTTCAAAGTCACTCTAAAAAATAACAATGGTGAGAGTAGTAGTGTGACCTTTATCTAGAACCTGTTTCTCCTACACCAGAAAATTAGTGGGATTCTAGTACAGACTGGTCCATATATTGCTGAGTCTTCTATGGCTAACCTCCAAACATCTTTTATGTTCAGATATTGAACATGAACATCTACACAAATTAGACATACAATGTTTACATGCTTAGTGAATATGCTTACCCCAGTATTGAATTTAATGGTAGAAAGTTCCTTTAAACTGGAATAAGATGGTCTCTCATAATTTATGGGCATATTAAACTTCTGCTTCTTGTCTTCTTCTAGGTTTTGGCCCATGAAGGAAGGGGACCGTATAGCCTGAGAACTTCTTTGGAAATCTGAAAGCTTACTGACTCTACACACATACACAAACAAAGCACAAAGAATTTCATTTTAACAATAGTCCCAATCTATTTTATTTAAGGACTGTCAAACAAAGTTCCAAATTTGGAATATTCCTTGGTCTTTCTCACTGACTGGCAGAAACACTGCACAGAGTCAGCAGAACAGTGTTTCCCATCACCAGTTAGAGGACTACTGCCATTTGATGCTAAAGTTTTCATTATTCTGAGGCAATATGAAAAAAAGAAACAGCTATAATATGTTGTATATCATTAAGATGAACTTACTAAAGTTATGTTTAACCAAAGATTAAATATATAGTTATATTTAAACCACATATTTAATATATAGTTATATATTTAGTCAAAGATTAAATATAACTTTAATCTTTGGACAGTTGATCTTAATTTTTGGGCAGTTAAAATGCTTTCTAGTTTATGAAATGATGGGGACATTGAAGAGTAAGTTTTGTTATTTTAAGCCCTTACATTTCCCATTATTGCCTAAGTCTGAAGCTGAGTCTTTGGATGTGGATACTTGAGAAGAATAAGGAGAGATACCCAAGTAATTATTATTTAAGGAAGAAAATAATAAGTAGCATGATAGAAGAAAAAGTTATCACACTACATTGAAAGGCAGGAAAGATTATACCAGTAGAAATCATAGAACACTGGCTGGAAATACATGATTTTAAAAGGTATTTATTTTTTATTTATTTTTTTGAGACAGAGTCTTGTTCTGTCACTTGGGATATAGTGCCATGGCCATAGCTTAGCTCACATCAACCTCAAACTCCTGGCTCAGGTGATCCTCCTGCCTCAACCTCCTGAACACTGAACTCCTGAGCATGCACTACCACACCTGAATAGCTAGGATTACAGGCAGGTACCAAAAATAAGCTGGCTTATTTTTCTATTTTCAATAGAGATGGGGTCTTACTTTGCATAGGCTCATCTGGAGCTCCTGACCCCAAGAGATCCTTCTGCCTTGGCCTTCCAGAGTGCTAGGATTACAGGCGTGAGCCACCATGCCCAGCCTGAAAGGTATTTTTCTAACCACAGAACTATCCCAATCTTTTTGATACCTTCATGTTAATATTTGTATAGAATACAACATTAATAAACTCTGAACTGACATTCACAAGTAATAAGTAGGTCAATTAGTTAGGTATCCTTTAAAAATCGTGTATCAGATACAAATTCAAAAACCTACTTTAAAATGTCTCCAAGGCACGTTTCTTATTTGATACAAAAATAATATATTGTGCTTTAAAAGATTACTGAATGTAGGGTGACACCTGTGGCTCAGTGGGTAGGGCGCTGGCCCCATATACCGAGGGTGGTGGGTTCAAACCTGACCCAGGCCAAACTGCAACAAAAAATAGTCGGGTGTTGTGGTGGGCAGCTGTAGTCCCAGCTACTCTGGGAGGCTGAGGCAACAGAATCACCTAAGCCCAAGAGTTGGAGGTTGCTGTGAGCTCCACTGAGGTCGACAAATTAAGACTCTGTCTCAAAAAAAAAAAAAAATTACTGAATGTACTATCATTTTTGCGAGTTTATATCCTTCATATTTTATTCATTGGTAATAGTTTTTTCATTTAAAAAATTAGAAAATATAAATAAGTCAAGGTTTGCTTTGCTTCCAGCTCCACCTCAGTCCTGGCTCAGAGGTTCCCATGCCAGTGTACATTGGGGCTCCTGAGAGGACTTAGGCAACTTCTTCCAGTGGGTTCTGGGAGGGGTGTGGACAGTTAAGACTTCTGTACACCTGACAAGGCGTCTGTGGGACCCCTATGCCCAAAAGGCAGCCTATAGCTTGCCTAACTCAATCTGTCCCCAGCTGTCTCCTGTCCGCCTGTCCCTGACCTCACCCTCCAGGACAAGTTGGCCTTCTATCTACATAGCCCTGCTTCTGGTTCAGAGGCCTTGCCCAGAGGTTTTGCTTCTAGCTCCACCAAAGTCCCAGCTCAGAGGGGACCAGGCCCTGACCTGAGAAGCTCTGAAGGTCATCTTTGGCAGGCCCTGAGTGGCGCATGGAGAGCTCCCCACTCCCTTCACTACTGGGGGTAATCTCAGCCTGCCTGACTTGACATTTGTCCTGCCTGCTTGGCCCTCCTGCCCCTGCCCTCCAGATTGAGTCTGCTGGTGGGAGGTGTGGATCCTGTTTTAGTCTTTTACATGTGGCTATCCAGTTTTCCCAGCACCATATATTGAATAGGGATTCCTTCCTCCAGTGAATATTTTTTTTTGGCAGTTTTTGGCCAGGGCTGGGTTTGAACCCACCACCTCTGGCATGTGAGGCCAGTGCCCTACTCCTTGGAGCCACAGGTGCCGCCCCAGTGGATATTTTTGTCTGCTTTGTTCAAATATCAGATGGCAATGTCAGTATGGCTTTATATACAGTTCTCTGTTCTGATGCAATGGTCTAACTGAAACCATTGAAATAGAAAATATCACCTCTGAAACTAGCCTCATATTGCCATCTAATCTTTAATAAAGCAAACAAAAGCATACACGGGCAGAAAAAGAATCCCTATTCAACAAATAGTCCTGGGAAAATTGGCTGGTCACATGTAAAAGACTGAAACAGGACCCGCCCTTCTCACCACTCACAAAAATCAACTCACAATGGATAAAAGATTTAGACTTAAGACATGAAACTATAAAAACTTAAAAAAAAAAACCTCTCAATGTGGGGAAAACTCTTAATGATATCAGCCTAGGGAAAGAATTTATGATGAAGACCCCAAAGACAATCACAGCGGCAACAAAAAATAAATGGGACCTGATCAAGTTAAATATTTTAACTTTAACGTAAATAAATGGGACCAGATCAAGTTAAATATTTTTTTTGCACAGGTCTAAGGACATAATCAACAAAAAGACAACCTACAGAATGGGAGAGATTATTTTGATGCTATACATCCAACAAAGGACTAATAACCAGAATCTACAAAGTACTCAAGCAAATCAACAAGAAAAGATCAACAACCCCATTAATAACTACTTAAGAGGCGTGAAAAGAAACTTATGAGGACAGACTAATGACCAACAAACACATAAAAAATGCTCATCGTCCTGAATCATCAGAGAAATGAAAATCAAAAGCACTATGAGATATCACCCAAGCCCAATGAGAATAGCTTACATCATAATCTTAAAGCAGCAGATGCAGGCATGGGTGTAAAAAGAAAGGAACACTAATACACTGTTAGTGGGACTGCATTTGATCCTGCAATCATATTACTAGGTATTTACCCAAAAGAAAAAAAGACATTTTATCACATTTGCACTTAAATGTGGTGTGTATGAGAGCAACAAATTCTATATACACACACACATATACACATATATACATACACATAGATACACCCCCCTCCAATGGAATAATGTACAGCCATAAAATGGAGATTTTGCATCTTTTGTAACAACCTGGATGGAATTGGAGAACATTCTCCTAAGTGAAGTATCATGCAAATGGAAAAACAAGCATCACATGTACTCAGTACTACATTGAACCTAACAGACTAACAACTACATGCTCACATGAGAGATAAACTCAGTGAAATCTAATTAGGAAGGTGGGGAGAAGGGGTTGGGTAAATTCCCACACAGTGGGTACACTGTAGGGATATATTATACACTTTGTGGGTGCAGGACACAACTACAACTCAGACTTTAATCATACAAAAGCGAACTATGTAATCTAATCATATGTGCCCCATATTAATCTGAAACTA
Source organism: Perodicticus potto (assembly GCA_963574655.1). Lineage (NCBI taxonomy): Eukaryota > Metazoa > Chordata > Mammalia > Primates > Lorisidae > Perodicticus > Perodicticus potto. Next base: position 2,054 of record CAUYRH010069698.1, on the reverse strand, counting down.
AAAAAAAAAAGAAAATGTCATCTCATATCATCTCTGAATACTATAAAAATCTCTATGCACATAAACAAAACATGGAGGAAATGGACAGATTCATAGAAACGCATAGGCTCCCTAGGCTCAATCAGGAAGAAATGGAATTCCAGAATAGACCAATATCAAGTACTGTAATTGAAGCAGCAATAAAAAATCTTCCAAAAAGAAGTCCTGGACCAGTTAGTTTCACTCCTGAATTTTACCAGATCTGTAAAGAAGGACTGATACCTATACTACAGAAATTATCTCATAACATTGAGAAGGATGGAATCCTCTCCAACACATTTTATGAGGCCAATATAACCTTGAGAGCACCAAATCCTACCCACTAGACCACCAGTGAGGATGTTGACATAACCTTGATACTGAAGCCAGGAAAGGACTCAACAACAACAAAAACTCAACAACCAATATCCCTTACAAATATAGAAACAAAAATTGTCAATAAAATCCTAGCAAATCAAATTTAACTGCACACCGAAACAATAATTCGCCATGGCCAAGTGGACTTTATCTCAGAGATGCAAGGATGGTTCAACATACACAAATCTATAAATCGAATTCACCACATAAACAGAAGTAAAAACAAAGATCACATGAGCCTCTCAACAGAGGCAGAAAAAACGTTTGACAAAATTCAACATCCTTTTATGATAAGAATGCTAATGAAATAGGGATAGACAGAACTTACATCAAAATATAAAAGCCATGCATGACAAATCCACAGCCAAAATCATCCTGAATGGGGAAAAACAAAGCATTCTGGCTTAGATATGGCACCAGACAAGCTTGACCACTATCACCACGTCTATTTAACCCAGAGCTGAAAGTCCTAGTTAGAATAATCAGGGAAGAGAAGGAAATCAAGGGTATACAAATGGGGAAAGAAGAGGTTGAACTATCACCTTTGCTGATGATATGATCTTAAAATCTAGAAACCCCAAAGATTCTGCCAAGAGACTCCTGGAAGTATTAAATAAATCAACAAAGCCTCTGCTTACAAAAAATCAATGTATGCAAATGAATAGCATTCATATACACCAAAAGTCAAGCTGAGAATCAAACCAAAGACTTAATACCCTTCTCAATAGCAACAAAGAAAATAAAATACCTTGGAATATATTTAACTAAGGAGGTGAAAGACCTCTACAGGGAGAACTACAAAACAATGAAGAAGGAAATAGCAGAGGATGTAAACATATGGAAAAATACATTATGCTCATTGATTGCTAGAGTCAACCCCTAATAAAAAAAAAGTAAAAGCAAACAAACAAATTGTCTGTATTAACCAAGATGATATACAGATCCATTAAGATATCAACATCATTTTATATTATTCTGATAGGGAATGTTGTTATTTGTCTCTTGCATCTTGTTTTCATTTGAAGTCTATTTTTTGTGACTAGTATAGCTATTCCTGTTCTGTTTGGTTACTATTTGCATGAAATATCTTTTTCTACCCTTCCACTTTCAATCTATTTGTGTCTCTTCTAGACAGCACATAGCTGGATCATGTATTTTTTTAAAAGTATTTTCTGCCAATCTCTGTCTTTTGATTGGAGAGCTTAATTCTTTTGTATTTAAAGTAATAATGAAGAACCTTTTATGGTCATTTTGCTATTTCCCTTATAGCTTTTCTGTCCTTCATTTTTGCTGCATTACTGTTTTCTTTTATGTTTAGTTGATTTTTTTGCAGTGAAATGTTTAAATTGCTTTATTATTTCCTCCTGTATATATTCTATTGCTACTTTATTTGTGATTACCATGGGGACTATATTTAGCATCCTAAAGTTATACTCTAAATTTGAACTTATAACAGTTTAACATTGAGGGAGGAGCCAAGATGGTGGCCAAGTAACAGCTTCCTTGCAACTGGGCATGGTGAGACTGGGGAGAGAAGAATTCAGGCATCTCTGGCTGGCGAGATCTGCCCAGAAACATCCCTTTGGGGACATAGGGAGACAGCGTGAGACTTCTGGACCCCTGAGGAAGGCAAAAGCAGTGGAGATCTGGACTCATCG
>CAUYRH010069696.1:0-11274 GCA_963574655.1 Perodicticus potto | reverse complement strand
GTTGGAGGGCCGGACTATAGTTTAAAAAAAAAAAACTATGAACAAATTCCTATGGACACCTCACATATCTTATTTTGAAGTAAAAAACAAAATGGAAACAAATACAATTCACACCGAAGCATGCGGCCCGCGGGCCGTAGTTTGAGGACCCCTGCTTTAGGGTCATGGTGGCTCATGGGTAACTGGTGATGGATCCTGTGAAAACAGCTGGTTAATTTCTGGTGACTATAGCTGAGATGTAAATTCAAGTGTTTTGTTCCCAAATACAGTGTTCTTTTAATTGTTGTCATTGTGTTTATTTTGTAAATGGATAGATTTTTCTTACCAAGTGTTTCTTTGAATTTTAAGAGAGCACCTGCCCTCCAACACCAGATCTGACACGGGGTCAGCAGCAGTCAAGAAACATCTGCCCACTGGAGCCGCTACTGCTACATAGAGCTCCTGATTCCACCTCAGGGGTTGAGAGGAAACTCTACATCAGTGGTTCTCAACCTTCTTAATGCTGCAGCCCTTTTTTTTTAGAGACAGAGTTTCACTTTGTCATCCTCTGTAGAGTGCTGTGGTGTCACAGCTCACAGCAATCTCCAGCTCTTGGCCTTAAGCAATTCTCTTGCCTTAGCCTCCCGAATAGCTGGGACTATAGGTGCCCCCCACAATGCCCGGCTATTTTTTTGTTGCAGTTTGGCCGGGGCCACCTAGTGCTGCAGCCCTTTAAAACAGTTCCTGTGGGTCGCAGTGGTTCTTGGTTGAGAATCGCTGCTCTAGACCCTCTTTCATTATTTTCCATCTGCTCAGCCTCGCTATCAGATTTTGCTTTGAGCTCCCTAGAACCAGCTTTCATCCTTGTAACAACCCAAAGAGATTGGAACTATGATTCTCCTCATTTTAATGAAGAGGAAAATGGGCAGCACAGGCAAAACGCAGGTACTGTAGGGCTGCTGGCCTGAGAGGAGCAGGGAGGACCCCCAGTGCAGGGGGGCTCCTTCTGGCTGGTCTGGGGCATGCTGACCTGAGCTGTTATGAGAATGAGGCTGATTAAGATCCTGCAGATGGGTTGTAATTAAAGACCTTGCAGGTGGGCTCTTTTGAGAACTGAGTTAATTAGGATTCTGGGAGATTTCCAAGAAGCAGCTGATACTCCTCAAAGTTGTGTATAAAACCCAGAGGCCAGGCTTTTCCTGGGGCCTGCAAGTCATGAGGACGGGGCCACTCGCTGAACAAGGCATTAATAAACGTCCTTTTTCTTGCTAAACCTTTACTTGCTCTTTTCAATTATTTTGGTGACTACCTCGAGCCACGGGGCCACTCTTAGGAGTATTAACTCAGGTCTTTCTGACTCGGACTCTTGACTCTGCACTGGTATTTGCCCCAGAGCCTCAGAACCTCCTGTCGCCCTTGCTGCAGACGAAGACTCCTGGGCCGTCCATGAGAGGCACTGAACCAGAATGGAGGCTGTTGGCCTCCATCCTTAGAGATTCTGACTTCCAGGCATCTGTAACACACCTGGTTAATATTTGTTGAGCAACTTTGCTTTCTTGGCAGTGTAATTCCTGATAAAATAAATGGGGTTAGCAATATTCGGAGCTGCAATTTAAACAAGCATGGTTCTTGGGCCCGATATACGAAAGTACAACTCGAGAATTAATGGATTACCTAGTGCTGTCTCTCTAGAACTACATATATCCGTAAGGTTCACAGAACTCCTGAGTAAAGTCTCACCCTGTTTTCGGAACTTAATTACTGATTCTCTTTTATGAGGTGAGGCTCTGCCAGCTGTTGGCCTTTTTGCTCTGTGGCTTTTTGGGTCTGGAGATCCAGGCCTCATGCAGGAATTATGTGACTTTGATGGATTGTACCCAAGTACGGACAAACATTCTCATCCTGTCTTTCTCTGGTCCTTGGTAGAGTTTCCCCTCACTAGGAGTAAGGGGCCCGGCCTGCTTTACCAGGCAACGTGAAAAAGTCACTGCCCCAAATACCCAGAAGCTCCCTCCTCTGTCCCCCACCTGCTGAGCTTCCTGGTATGTCACCCTATAGGGCACAGACCGATTATGGGGTGGGGGAGTTATGAGGGTGTGAGTGCAATCAAATAAGAGAAAGAAATATCTCCCCGACAGTGATCCAATACAGTAACGGAACGCGGTGTCTTGTGAGGTAGTAAGCGCCCTTCCTTGTTCATAAGCAAGCAGAACCTGGACACATAATTGTCAGGAATCCGGCGTAAAGAACTGAATGTAACTATCATCTGATTACGAAGGAATACTAGATGTTTAGTTTATCACTGGTGAAAATTATGAATAAATGATTTAGTGTACTCCTTTCAAAATGCTATCTAGATTGGATTCATACAGAAAGTTTTATGTTTTTTTTTGGTTTTAATATTTTATTATTATTTATTATTATGTTTTTTTTGGTTTTAACATTTTATTATTTCACAAATGATTATCTTTTTGAAAGAGTTTCCCTGCACAATGATTTCAAATCTGCATTTTAAGGCAGCTCCCCCAGGTTCTCTGGGGGTCCTGAGCACCAATCTTCCCTTCCCTCTCCTACCCTGCATATTTAAATGCCAGGACAGGGGTCTGGAGACCCACACGACCAACCTTCCTCACTGTGTGCACGTTCTTACTACTCCCAGGTGGGCCTTTAGGTTAATTAGACATGAATGACAATGATGTGAGTGAACTTATCATAGTTAATGCAGCTATTAAGAATATATTTCCAGGCAGCATCTGTACATAATTTAGATAAGAAAGCATAAAACCTGAAATAGATCCTTCCTTAATTATTTTTCAAGAAACAAATGGAGGGTGAGTTAGATTAATTGGATTTTTCAATGTGAATCTTTCAGTTGGGAATAAGATACTGATCTTGAACCCACTCTTCAAATTTACTGTGACTTGTGGCTCAGGTATCCCCACTTAGATTTTTTTTTTTTAAATAAAGGTGGGATGAAAGCAAAATCTAGAAGTAGGCAAGGTACTAAGCTTAGAAACTAAAGAATAAAAAAAGCAAAAGCATAGGATCTTGACCAAAAGGCAAAAAATGGAAACACACAATGAAAAGTCTGCAAGTAATTTTTTAAACTTCAAAAATGACTTAACAGTTGTGCCTCACTTTGGGAAGGTCAGTTAGAGCTATAGAGTAAAAACCTTAAGGGCATAACCATAGCCAGCATTTATTAAACCTTTGCTACATATGAGATACTGTATCAAATATTAGACATGCTCCCTCACCATTTGATCCTCACAGTCAACCTTGGAGGAATGTAGTGAAGTATCCTGATCCCGATTATATGGAAGGTTAGGAGGAAACACACACTCAGGTTAATGAACAGGCTGAATGTTAAGGAGTTGATAGTTTAGACTTGAGTTTCTTAACCCAGAGCCATCAGACTCCAAGACCTGTGTTTTAGCTCTGAAGATATCTATATTCTCCTTTTCTTATACTCAGTTTTGGATCTCAAGTTTAGCTGGAGTCTGTTCAAAAGAGAGTGACCTTAGTGATGAAAGGTTTCCTGGCCATTTCCTGGGAGTGGGGCTGCAGGCCTAGGGGTGGCTTGGATTCGTCAGCAACGGGGTGAGCACCGTCCTCTAGTTTTTGAAAATACCTTTTATGGATGAAGACTCTGATTAGATTTACATGATGTGAGGGTGACTTTTGTGTGTCACCTTAGCTGGGCTGAGGGACACTCTGCTGGCAAGACCATTTCTTGGTGTGTCTGTGAAGTGTTTCTGAAAGACTCTTCCACAGAGTAAAACAGGCCCATGTGAATGGGCTTCATCCAGCCCCTGAGGGACCAGATGGAAGAAAAAGGCAGAGGACAGGGGCTTGCTCTCTCCTCTTGGACAGGGACATCTTCCTCTGCTTTGGACCCCAGAGGTTCAGCTCTCAGCCTTCCACCCCCTCCCGCCCCTTTGGCCTTAGACTGACTTGCCGAGTTGGCTCTCCTGGACATTTAGGGTGGTTTCCCAAAATCAGTTTTGAACCTCTGAGCAAGCTAAAGCACGGGGCAGTGCAGTGAACACAAAACCCATATTGTGGGTCTTTCCCTTAGTCCTGGTTCAAGGCTAGATTTAGGCCCTAAACAGAAATTCACTGTTAGCTCCTGAGACAGGTGTGGTTCATGAAGTAAGGGAAGTTTGACTGTGATGTCTTCCCAGTTGAACTTTTAACACTGTTCTCTCCTTATACTGCCTGGAACTCCAGCCTTGGGGCGTCAGGGGCAGGTGGGGATTAGGATGGATTCCCTGGAGTCCCCAAGCCTCATCACTCTTGTCTATAGTAAAGACCAATTTGGTTCTTATGTGACTTCATTATAATGACTTAGACTAGGTACAGAGCTCATTTCTTTCCGTCCCAGAATCCTGCCATGTCGGCAGTGTTGGGGACTAGTGAGGACCCGGGGAACTCCAGCAACGTTAAGAGTCCGGGTGCAGGTCAGCCGGCGGGGGTGTGGCCTGTAGCTGACCTTTCCTCTTTCAGTCCTGTGCTCGTGTTACCAGGCTGCACAGCCACTTCCAAAGAGGCATGTTCGAATAGTTGTTTCTTATGTCCCTTTTATTATGAATATAATTAGACCATAACCCTTAGAACTCAGATGTTTGGATCTGGTGAAGGACTGTAACTTTATCACGCCCAGCCTCCCCTGGCTCTGGCTGCCCTGAAGTCTCCAGGCCGGGAATTCTGTCCTGGATGTTTGTGTCCTTGGACCGGTTGTTGCTTTCTTGCATGAAGGACGTTAGCACCCGTCATTGCCCACCCCGTTCACTCTTCAGGAATCACATTACTTTGGAGGCAGGTTGCACCACAGATATTAAGTAGGTGTTTGCAGTTACTCAGAAGCCAGAAATGTGTTCGTTTCCACTTGCTTCCTGTGATTCACACCCTCCTGGCTTCTGTCCTTGAAACAGAGACGAGTGTGACCAATAGCATGAGGCCAGAATCACAGCGGGGCTGTGCCAGTGCCATCTTACATAGCACAACCTTGAGTAAATATCTTCTCCAATATCTATCCGAGTCTCCTTCAGTGTTGACAAAAACTATTGAAATATGACACACAAAGTCCTAGCACTCTGGTAGGTCAAGGTGGGTGGATTGCCTGAGCTCAGGAGTTTGAGACCAGCCTAAGCCAGCACAAGACTCCATCTCTGGGTGGCGCCTGTGGCTCAGTCAGTAAGGCGCCAGCCCCATATACCGAGGGTGGCAGGTTCAAACCCGGCCTTGGCTGAACTGCAACAAAAAAAACAGCCGTGTATTGTGGCAGGCGCCTGTAGTCCCAGCTACTTGAGAGGTTGAGGCAAGAGAATCGCCTAAGCCCAGGAGGCTTGCTGTGAGCTGTGTGATGCCACGGCGCTCTACCGAGGGCGATAAAGTGAGACTGTCTCTACCAAAAAAGAAAGAAAATAAAAGACTCCATCTCTAAAAAGTAGCTGGGCATTGTGGCAGGTGCCTGTAGTCCCAGCTACTTGGGAGGCTGAGGCAAGAGAATCGCTTAAGCCCAAGACTTGAAGGTTGCTATGAGCTGTGATGTGACCACACTCTACAGAGGGGGACAAAGTGAGAGTCTGTCTCAAAAAAAAAAAAGAGACACTGACACACGTTGACACACACACAGCTGTGGGACACCAGTGCACCAAGGTCATGAACCCTTGCTGGGTCTGTGCAGTGCTGCCAACGTCAGCTTACTCTGGCAAGTTCACATACTTAATTATCAGCTGTGATGTGATGACAGCTCTGATGGCCATTTCAGAAAAAGAGTTTCCAAATTGCTTTGAAGGGTGGACCAGGCACTGGCCTGGGTGCAGCTTCCCCAGGGGAGGACTTTGAAGATGACCGTAGTGATATTCAGCAATGAGGCGTGTAGCACTTTTTCTAGGATGAGTTCGCAAACTTAATTGTCAGAACTTCTGCTTATACTATGGGTATATGTGTTTGCTTGTAGCCACATTTCAAAAATAAAAGACACAAGAAATCAGTTTGCACAGTGTATTTTATTTAGCTTAATATATCCCAAATGTTCTAATTTATTTTATTTTATTTAATTAATTTATTTTTTTGCAGTTTTTGACTGGGGCTGCCACCTCCGGCATATGGGGCGGCACCCTACTCTTTTGAGCCACAGGTGCTGCCCCCAAATGTTCTAATTTTAACATGTGGCTCTTGTCAGAGCTCAGGTGCTCAATAGCCACACGTGGCCGGGCAGCCGTATCCGACAGCACAGCTGTCGGGTGAGAGCTGCACGTGCTTTTTTTTCTCTATCTAAACGTCAGTGTGGACAGCATGTTATAGAGGAATGGGCCCTCCGGTTCTATCTCTGGCTCTTACTAGCTGAGGGACCTTAAGGAATTCTCATGCACAAAATGGGGAATTAATAAACACCCTCATGGAGTTGTTTGGAGGTTTAAATGAGATAAAGTAAGTAAAGTGGTGGCACACAAGCTCTGGATACATTGCAACTATCAGTATTGTTAGGTTCCATTGGAAAATGTGGATAAAATTTGTAAATTCCTCCTGAATAAGGGCCAGATGAGAACTGTTAGGGGGACAGGTTGGCTGTAGCATGAATTTGGTCCTGTGTTGTTTGTATTTTGCCTGCTCCCTGCCTTCACCTCCACCTTGATTCTTCTCTCCTGGATGTTTTTCTGGTGTTTCCCCTTCTTGAGCTCCTGGTGTCTCGTGTTCATATTCCCTGTAATCAATCCTGGGTTCACCCCTAGCTCTGTCTGTGACTCTTTGCCCTGACCTGATGTTTGCTTTTCACGTCTCTGGCACCAAACCTAGTTTTGTTCTTTCTGTGCTCCAGAGAGCAAATTAGGGCAGATATCCCTGACTGCTGAATGCATTGGAGATGTGGGCTTTCTAAAGATTTTGGGGGGACTTCAGTGCCTGTACCTCAACCGCACAGTGAATTCACAAAGAAATTTAATTTTGCAGCCAAAGAGGTGCGAATGGAAGGTGCTGTGTGAGTGCAGAACATCGTGATTTAGATTCAGAATTGCAACAGAGACTTAGGCACCACTTAGCTTGGAGGTCCACAGAACTTGCTTGACTAGGGACTGATGAGGATAAGACGAATCGCAGGGGTGATTGGAATTTTCACAGAATTGGGCCAATCCCTGTCCCTGTTTGCTGGAGTGCTGGCCAGAGCCTGAATCTGGATGGGCAAAGACATGACAGGAGCTCAGAGAGTCAGGAGATGGATCTTCCTGCCGCCGAGTGATTAGAAGAGTGCTAATTATGGTAAATGGCTGTTGTTTTTTTTTTTGTAAAGTGCAAAATCTGAACCCAAAGAAGCTTGCAGATCCAATCTTAAATGATTGCTTTAGGAAGTATAAGGTAAAGTGAGCATGGCTGCTTGTTTCTGAAAATTGTGAGGGTGAAGCGCCAATAAGCCCCACCTTTGTGAACATCTGGACATGACGTAACTCTTCCGCCACGCAGGGAACAAGCAGGCAAATTACTTGCCTTATTTTTGCAAGTCCTAAAGACAGCACTGAGCCATCTGATCTTTGAAATAAATGCCTCCCAAAATAAAGTTGCTCAAATCATTGGCAGTGTTAGGGCTTTGAAGAAACTCAGATGGTGCAGAGTTGCACGGGGCAAATTATCCTCAGTGTTGGCAGAGGGGACGCTAATTAATTATAATCGGACTGGCGGGTTGTTGTTCTGCTGTGTGGAGCCTTGCCCTTTATCTAGTCTTAAGATCCAGCCTTATTCACAGTTTTTCCTTTAAGTATATTCTTCCTTCTTGTAGTAAATCTCAGTCTACAGCATGAATTTGGTAAGAATTATGCCTAATCTGTGGTCAATTCCTCTCTCGTTATCTTGACCAGCCTCCAAAATCTCATTGTTATCAATAGTTAAAGTTTCTCATAGTTATGTTCTATTTTCCAATTAACTCGGGAGCTTCTGGAGGGTGGGGGTGGCTGTATCCCACTGTAACCCCCAGCCCTGCCCGGCAGGCCAGGTGATTCTCTCAGCGTCAGCCTCTGCGGAGACTGTCGCCACCGAGCTGAGGACTGCCGGAGTCGGCCATTTGGCCACCCTGGTAGCTTTCGCTGTTGGCTGGGTTCAGCTGGCTTTACTTTCCCAAAGTCAGGAGAGGGAATGGCTCACTCCAGCAATTTTCAGGTAGTCGTATAAATTATCTTCCTGACACCCAAATTGTAATATCAATGAACAAAATAAGAAAACACCTCCCTCCCAACAGTGGATTGTACCCCTGAATTCCAGGAATCGTCCAATTAGTTCAACCTATGTTCTGAGGGTCTGAAAGGGGAGTCAGGATGGATCGGCTTAAGCCCAGCCCTCAACACTCCCTCTCAAACACCCATTCATTCTGGCACACACACGCACATGTACTAAATACCTCTCAGGACGCTCTTCTGGGCAGTGTTTGAATTGCGTTGAAAGTTACTTACACAGTTGAATCCTTGAGGCCAAAGATTTGTCTTATGTATCTTTGTCCTTTCACGGAAAACAACACCTTTCTACATTTTAAAAGGCAGTACAGGTAAGCATATTGTTTGTTCCTTTTAGTAGCTTAGAAAAAAATTTTTTTACAAGTAAGTTTTTTTAAATTTTTAATTAAATCATAACTATATACATTTATGGGGTACAATACGATGATTTGATGTAGAATGTCTTAAGAAGATTCCTCTGAGTGAATATTCTAAGCTTTGGCCACTCTCTTTAAGATCTTACCCAGATTTTCCACTCTGAATTCCACAGGTTAGGGTGGAATTTGTGGCTACACTAAAGGCCTTTATATGCAACCACTCTCAATTCCCCCTGCCCCCATTCTATAATCATAAGTAGTCTCCTGTCCCTTAATGATTCTTTACTTCATCTTCCACTGCTCACAATTCCTCCTACGTGACCGTCTCTAGGCTGCCTCGCCCGGCACTTGTTGTGACTCTGCATCTGTGGCTGGCGTCCTTTGCTCTCTGGACACACTGGCCTTTCCCAGGGGTTTATCTTCTTCCACAGCTCTGTTCACATCAGCCTCTTTCCCGGCTGCCTCTCAGTCTTAACTCTCTCCCGTGTTCTGAAGACACACACATGTGCGTTTTCTAACACAGATGTCAGGCCCTCGACTCAGAGTCTAATGTACAACGTCCCTGGGTCACCTCTCCCCGAGAAGAGCTGTGCCTTTCCTGTCCTTGCACCCTCAAGTACCATTAGGATCCTTTGACATCAGTGACTTTCCTTGTATTTTGGTAGCTCACCTCCATTTTTACAAATGAGAGGACAGAACCTTGAAACTCTCTTGGCTTCAAGGTGCAAATGCCTGTTATAGTTTATGAATCTGTGACGGACTGCTCATTCCGCATGGGGCCCTGGGTGTCTTTCTCTCCAGATTTCCTGATACGTGAACGTCCTTCCTGTGTCCACAGGATTATAAACTGTCATCTCTTGTAACTTTCTGGCAGTGAAATGCAGGCTCCTTCCTGCAAAACGTGCTTCCTGTGATTGCTCTATCAGATCACTCTAGGATTAAAAATTATACTTCAAACCAGAGAATGAATGAACTCTGGGGAAAAGTTAATATCATCTTGGTTTAGGTTTGCTAAGAATATAACATTCTGATCAAAAAGTGAAAGGTAGGAATGAGAAAGACTATGAGATATTATGTACTATTCCGGTTTATTTCCTCTGTTAAAGGTATGCTTCTGTTACGTTAGGAAGAGGTTTGCTTGAATTCACAGTGAATAGGTTCATGTTCTTTGATGAGATCTTATTTACTGGATCCATAATTTGGTATCATATTTTGGGTGTCTAGGCCTAAGGTTCTTGGCAGACTTAAAGTTCTGGGAAGTTTTAGCATCACATGTCACTCAGTTTGCTACTTTCAAGATCCATGTGCTTCATATTTTCCAGAGTGTACCTGGAACCTATATCCTTCTAGGGTTTATGACATCATCCTCGTAACTTGCCAAGGGTGATTTTCTGCAATGCGGAAACTTTTCAATATTTTCAAGTGAATATTTAGGATATTTGTATGTTTTCTTGACAACCCATCAGGAATTAATATCAGGTCTGTACAGTCATGCTGAATTGGTAGTATGCTCTGTTAAAAGGGAGGTTAAAAGTAGGAATGTTACTGGGTAGTTACCATGGTTACCATAGTTACTATGTTACCATACTAAGGTTACTTTGTTACCAAGTAGTTAACAACATGGTTTTTCTCTATGTATACTCAGATAAATTGATATAAAGTATTGGCAAAGACAGGGTTTGGGAGCTTGTGTGTGAGAGAGTATGTCTATGTGCTTACTGGCCATAAAAGGTTGTCCAAGGCTTATTGTTCAAGAACCTAATAAAGTGAGTATTTGCCATTCAGTAATTTTTATAAAGCTACTTTCCCTGTGTATGAAAAAGGAATTCTGCACTATGCTTTGCTTTCATAACTGAAGAGAACAAGAGCTTTTATTCTGATTAAAATCTCATTTCATACCAATTTGATACGAGAACTTTTTCCTGAAGACCTTTACTGTCTTTAACATATGTAACAATAATCTGTCTGGTGATATTGAGATTAACTGGCTATGCCAATTCTGTACATTTATCTAACACTTTGCAGTTTACATGTTCATTCGTACAAAATATCAAACTTGACCCTCAATGTTAACGAAATAATATCAAGACCAGGTTAGTTTTTGAGAGGTTAAAATAATGATTTATTTTCTTTAATTTGGATCATCATTATTGTAGATATTTATAAGTCTCTAAATTAGAGTCTTGCTGTTAAGGTAGTAGTAATGTTGGGTTATTAAACTATTTTTTCAAGAGAACTGACAATTTACTGTTCTTCTTATGATCATTTCAAATAATTAGCACTGTTATTACAGGGTCTGATAACAGCCTAGGCTTTTGAAGAATAATGTAATCTCTTATGATATGAAAAGACATTGCCTTTCTAGGGTCTAAATGTCTAAAGACATTGCCTTTATAGTCATAAAATAGTCCCTGTACCCTGTAGGAGTCTAATGTACTACTGATTAGTAGTACATTAATTCTCCTCAAAACAGAATAATACTACTTGGCTATATTCCTAGACTTAACCAGCTAATTGTTACAAAGTAGAGATCTGGGGCCTACTCAGTACCTTTCACATAGCTACAAAGAAAGTAAAACACTTAGGAATACATTTAATCAAGTAGGTGAAAGCTCTCTACAAAGAGAACTACGTGTCACTCGGGAAGAAAATCAGAGATGATGTAAACAGGTGGAGAAACATAAAACAAATGTCTTCATATAATCACGGAGAAA